>JARKHS020007427.1:0-282671 GCA_030143305.2 Amblyomma americanum
GAAGAATGCAACAGCTGCTCATTTTCAGTTTCAAGAATCGAACACGGCTCTTTGTCATTGCTTCCCATTATGAGTTCGTGTTTGCAGCGTTGATGACAGCATTTCACTTGAATCGCCACGTAGGTTAAATAGTGGTTGGTTGTTTGCCTCAAGCTACAAATAGCAGCACGATAACACCTTAACATCGATCAGGCTTCGAACAGTTCATCGATTCGGTGATACACTTGCATATCTCAGCTGCAGTGCTTACTTTTGTATACAGTGAAGATAATTGAGAAATCTCTTCAATCACTGTATTTAGGCTTATAATATATAGTTTTTATTGCACTAGGGACATTAGAAAAATTTTAAAACCTTGTTGAGGCCACTCTTCAACACTTCTTTCGGAGAGAAAGAAGGCAAAGGAAACAAAAAGAGAAAATGTTTTAAACCCCATAACTTTGCCTTATAATATATATTCCATAGACAAGAACAGTAAATACCATGCGATTCAGAGTGAGCCAGGGCCAATAACAAAGTGCTTGAACTTATAATAGGGACTTCTGTAGAAAGGTGCTAGGTAGGCATAATTCTTGAGACAACGCCCGGGGCGTCATATGCACCTCAGTCGGCTGCTAATCAAAGCCGTCGAGTTTTGAGACCACAGTAAAATACCAAAAAACACCGAAAGTCAATGCTTCAAGTGGAATTGGACTCGTAGTACACATATTTAAAAAGAAAAGATGCCTGATGTGTCGAAAATACGAACTACAAGTACGTTCCCATCATTTCAGTTGGCAGAGCGCTGGAGCGTTTCATAGACTCGTTGCCTTTCGAAACCAACAGCGTGACTGGCACCGTGTGCCGTGGAACGATCAAGCTTGGCTTCCCAAACAGCCGAGGAAAGGTACAATAACATAGTATCATCTCTATACAACACAGATTGAATTCCTTTACCTTTTGCCAAATGCTTTGTTGTAGATGCTGTAAATTTTGTAAACGCTTTGTTGTAAACGTTGAGAATGTATCTCTTCCCCAAAAAAGTTTCCAGAAAGGTGGATGCATATAGTAGAGCAAATTATGACACAATGAATTCGGCATTTGAAACTTATTTGCGCGCTTTTGATACAGTAGCAGATGAACTGAATACCGAACAGTTATAGAACGCGTTTAAAGAAAAACTCTTTTTCCTGTGTGAAAATTTCGTTCCCATTCGTGTCTTGTCATCTAAACGCACTAGAGATAAACAATGGTTTAACACTCAGCGGCGCACTCTACTGCGACGTATAGGGCAACTGTACAGGAAATGTAAAAAAAAATAATTCTTTGGAAAACAAGAATGTGCTAAAAAGACAAACTTAATTTTCAAAGTCTAGCTAAACTAGACAAGGATTCTTATATCTGGAGCCTATAGGTACGAAGTTGGTCGAGGACTCGAAACAGTTTAGGAGATACGTTCTTGTCAATGGTAAGGAAAATACATCTATTCCTCCTCTAATATATTATCCCACAATCGTTGACGATGATGCGGCTAAGGCAGCCATCTTTAGTAACTATTTTTCGTCCGTGTTAAGGCAAAGTTTTTCGGGCGTTGTTAACACGGTTTCTTCCACTGAAGCAGAAGTGATGCCTGAGGTCACTTTTAGTGTGCCTGGTATACGAAAATTGTCAGAAAGCGTCAAGGCAGCTAAAGCGTGGGGCCCAGATCATATTCTAGCAGCGATAATAAGGCACTGTTCGGCAACGTTATCTTTGTGCTTTCACTGTTATTTGTGAAGTGCTTAGTTGAAAAAGCACTACCTCGTGGTTGGAAATTGGCACATGTTACACCCGTTCATAAGAATGGACCAAGAAATGACATTGAGAACTACAGGCCGGCGTCTTTAACTAGTATAACATGTAATAGCTGCGAACATGTCCTATATAGTTTTTTAATGACACATTTGGTTAAACATAATCTTCTGCATCCTAGTAAACACGGATTTAGGCGAGGTTTTTCTTGCTCAACGCAGCTGTTTGAGTCCACGCATGATTTGACTCTTGCAGTAGATAAGCGTAAAGTAGTTGACTGTATTTTCTTCGACTTCAAAGAATAATTTGATGTTGTTCCTCATGACATTCTTGTTAGCAAATTACCGGGCTATGAACTGAATGCATTTCTTATTGCATGGATAGCCGAGTATCTCTAAAGCAGCAGTCGGTCGTTCTCAATGGTTGTTCTTCCGGATATGTTCCTGTGACCTAAGGAGTTCCTCAGGGCAGTTCTGAGCCCTCTTTTGTTTCTGTTGTGCAATAGATAAGCTTAAAGTAGTTGACTGTATTTGATTCGACTTAAAAGAAGAATTCGATGTTGTTCCTCATGACATTCTTGTTAATAAATTACGGGGCTATAAACTGAATGCATTTCTTATTGCATGGATAGCCGAGTATCTCTCTCTAAGACTGCAGTCGGTCGTTCTCAATGGTTGTTCTTCCGGATATGTTCCTGTGACCTAAGGAGTTCCTCAGGGCAGTTCTGAGACCTCTTTTGTTTCTGTTGTGCAATAGATAAGCGTAAAGTAGTTGACTGTATTTTATTCGACTTCAAAGAAGAATTTGATGTTGTTCCTCATGACATTCTTGTTAGTAAATTACGGGGCTATAAACTGAATGCATTTCTTATTGCATGGATAGCCGAGTATCTCTCTCTAAGACAGCAGTCGGTCGTTCTCAATGGTTGTTCTTCCGGATATGTTCCTGTGACCTAAGGAGTTCCTCAGGGCAGTTCTGAGCCCTCTTTTGTTTCTGTTGTATATAAATGAGGTTACCATTGACCTCAAATCTTCGTTCAGATTGTTCGCGGATGACTGTGTAGTTTACATGACTATAGAAGATGAACGTCATTCTCAATACCTGCAGCACGATTTGAATGTAATAGCATCCTGGTGTGCCCATTTAGAAGTGTCGTTGAATGTTAAAAAGTGTGTTGTTCACGTCACCTTTACAAGGAAACGCTCATACCAGTTGACTATGTATACCGCAAACAACGCTGCTTTAAGCACGGCCAGGGAATACAAATATTTGGGAGTTTCTTTAACAAGTGATTTGAGGTGGACTAGCCACGTTAACCACATAAAATTTAAGGCTGCGCTTGCTTTGGGCTTTCTAAGACGAAATTTCAGCGAACTTCCATATAACTTAAAAGAACAATTGTATTTCACTCATGTGCGCTCGTTGTTGTAATATGCATGTGTTTGCTGGCATCAGTATACCAAATAGCAGGCCGATACGCTTGAAAAAATACAGAATAGGGCACTGCGATTTGTTTTAGGTAATTGGGATCGTCAACTTAGTATGAAAGAAAGTAAAAGTAGACTTATATGGGAAGACGTGAAAGATTGCAGACCAAACTTCAGGTGGAAATTTTTTCAAATATCTACCATCCCAAAACTGAAATCGATAAGGAAAAGTACATCCAAGCGCCGTCCTACATATCCCAAAGAAGAAACCACAGTCTCCAAGTAAATGAATTTTCCATAAAGGTGACGTCTTGCGCCATTCATTTTTTGTTAGATCTATACGGGACTGGAATAATCTTCTGTCTATGATTGGGCCCATTGTTTCTAATGATGATTTTTACCACACTTTTTGTAATTAGTTTCTTTATTTGTCTCAAATATGATGCTTATTTTTATGTATCCCCCTGCTGTAATGCCTGCAAAGGCGAAGCAGGTATCAACTAAATAAATAAATAAATAAGCCACGTTCGACTCACACACGTTTTTCATTTCTGACTGAAGCTGGAAATTTGAAATATAAACGCATTGTAGATTGTAGGACTACGTACGCTTTAATCTTTCTTTGGAAATTTGTAACCAAATGAAAAGAGCTGAACGCACCCCCATTAAACCGGCTCAGAAAATAAATTTTCAAAATATATATTCCCTCTCTACGAGGCGGTCAATATATATCATCGAGGTTTTCGAGGAGTTATATGTGTTGGCCTAAATCCTGCTGTTTCGTGTAGTCGCCCTCGTTTTCACTTTAACCCTGGGCACATCTCATCTCCTCCTTCTTCCCTTTACAAACGGGAGTGTGAAACGGAATAGATGAGCAAGAACGTGCAAAATATCAACAGAGAATCGCTCCGAAAAAGGCACCTCCCGGCGGCAACATTGCGGTGAAATTGCCAGGGCCGACGAGGCGTATCAGCCGCTTTGAGTCGTCTATGGATGTAGCCTACATATAGCTTTTCAATTGTATCGCGGTATACATACGGACGGGCAGGCCTACTAAACTACGTCCACAGCAGGCACATTCTCAAACCTTTCAATAGAACGGCCCTCTACGTTGTCTCTGCCACTGCCCAGCTTAAGCTCCTTAAAAAAATACTGTAGCTGCAATAATTGACTTGGACTTTCGGAGCCTTTTACGATATGCTGCGGTTCTTTCCTCCTCGATTTGTGACGTATGTCCTGGTTCCCTTATCTTATTTCTGCACCCAAGTCCCTAAAACGAACGTTCTTTCTAAGACTGGGGTTATGCGCATTTCCGCTATGTGCTTATGCCTACGTTTCGTTATCTGTTAAACAAAGGCTTAGCATGATTTCTGCCCTCGTATAAGGTGTGCATATCTGCATGTGTGGGTAGCTGCAGCGTGCATGCTGCACTGGTACCTGCGTGTAGCATGCCGCCATTACTTTGGATACGTGAGGTTATTCGAATGTATCTCGAAGTTACACTGAGCGCTGTCTGGGCTTCGTAAAAATCATTTTGCTTGTTGTAGTAGTCTCCTTGGTACCTTTGTTGTTGTTACAAAACTCATTGTTTCCAGCCCAAACATTATCAGCTCTAGTGGGATATAACATCTGTCTTTATGGTGGCTGGCAGCATGCTTTTCAGTGGACGACTCAGTCTCCAATGACTTGGAACCTCTTCTACCAGAATATTAGTCTGTCGTGCAAAAGTCATCTATTGCATGTGCAATGTGTAGAAGAAACATTTCCGTTCGTGCATTATTGCAGTGCTTCAGTACAAAGGCCCCAAGCAAACACAGAGGCCTTCAGTTCTGGTGTGCGATAAGCACTGTTGCATGCAATAGTTTTTTCTTGATACACTTTTCCTTGTGGTCTAGGAAGGTAGAAATGATTGTCAGCTTCTAGCAACGCATCGCGTTTCTCTTGCTTACGCTACGTGAGGGGAACCGGTACAGGTTAGCAAAAAAATGTGAAAATTTCCTAAAGAGTAGCAAAGGCTCGGAGGCAAAACGCTTTACCGGAGATTGCGATTTTTTAAAACTGAAAACGAATTTACGCTATAATGAATTCATGCTTTAACAAAGAGCCACTATCATGTTATTTGCTTTATGCTATTGCGACTTTAAATGAAGATCAGTTGCCTAATAGCACTTTGTGTTTTGTTACACAATAGACAGGTTGCTAAGACCTCAGAAGTTGGATGAAAAAAATCGGCTGGTTATATTGAAAAAAAAATGGTGGTTATATACGAACACAAAGTGCCTACTACACAGTGTTGTGTAGAAGCGGGTATTTGTTTTCTAATGTTACACTGTTATCTGGTATATTCGGCAGTGCCTGGACAACACACTCAAGCTCTGCGACAATGGAACAGTTGTCGATGTGAGTACAGAAAACTACTCCGATGCCATCTCTTGTGGGCAAATAAAAAGTTGATATTATGAACATTTCTGAAATATACCTTAAATTGACTGGAAAATAGTTATTCAATCTGCAATAAGTGATATCTTTCACTTAATTTTGATGTATCTGTGCTACAGACAAGAGCATTAATATGGCTAAATAGATGTGTAGAATGGCTAATTATATTAACGTAGCCTATGTCCAAGGGTTCACAAATAGCGTCACTAAATGGGGCTGAAGATACGGATGTCACTTTATTTCTATGGGAGATTTATCGCAATAATTCTCTCGTTATGCGACCTGTAGATTCTTTTTTTAACTACAATGCGCTCGGTGCGTTCATAGAAAAACGTTGCTCTCAAGCATATCTTTTGCTCTATAAACGCGCATTTTCTAATTCCGTTGAGTTAGAGATTTGTCAGTATCTTAGGATAAGAGTGATTCTCTCACTGCACTGAATTAATTGAACAGAAAAACATAAATCCATGGAAAAGGGTACTTCTCAATATTTCTTTTTGACATTTTTCAGACGTCTTTTGTGAGATCCCTGGTGTCTTACAATGTGGTGAGTAAGAATATCTCAAGACAAAGCTTAACTGATTACCTCGATGTCGGCTTGATCCTAATCTTGATGCTGAAGCAGGCAGGGAGGAAAACCTGGGGCTATCAGGGTGGAAAGTGGGCGCTTCTCTAAAACCCTACATAATAAAGCTGCGCAGTAAAAAAAATAATTGAATGAAAATAGATAGGAGCTTCTGCAGAGGGTTTGGAAAGCTTTTGATTAAACCAGGAAAGAAATGTAGAGCACACTGTGAGGAGAAAAACACTGCACTTCTCCTTTATCACTCCCTCGTCAGATGAAGATATCGTTTCTGTTTAATGGTGCCTTGACGAAATGGTGGTGGAGACTGCTGAAGGGAACGACGCAGTTGATTGCCAGTGAGATGAATGCGGGTCTGGCTCTGTCCTCAGAAAGTGGAATTCGCGCCTTTCATTTCAGAATATAAGTTTGTCATATTTCTACAATAGGAAAATAAACAGGTTGAACACCGGTACTTTAAGGTCACAGCGTGCTTTGAGCGTTTATTATTCTGGACGCGAGTGCCTCACTCCATGCAATACTTTGGGAAAACAGAGCCCTCGTATTTTCCGGTTTAATACAGATTTCAGTTCAATGAGAGACAACTCGAGCAAACGCGGGGTACTTTTAGGGGGGTCGTTGTATAGCAGGTATATAATAATGACTTTTTCTTCACTTGACCGTGTCCACAAACTTATTCAATGTTAAATATATCCGAAAGTCCATTCCGACACGATCTGTTTTTTGATTGGGAAAACCTGCTTTAGGGGTCCAAACGATACAGTGATATGAAAGATTACTCTTCATCAAAATTTCACACGCAGTTGAGGCGTTGTGTTCAGAATGTAAGATCAGTACATTAACCGAATTTGCAGCCATCTCTTTTTTGTGCGTTACGTATACAGTTTTAGATTAGAGTTGAAATGATTACTGGCGCTTATGATATCATTAACACGATAAATCAGGCAAAATTAGTCAAGGTTAGCTGACAAGGGGGCGACAACGAGTAGTAATGCAAAGCGCCTCGCTGAATAATGTTCCCATGCCGTCAGTTACGACGGCACAGAAAGGCTAAAAGAACGGGCGTTGGTAGCAAGCAATCCAGTAGGACACGTTTATATTTCGTAACCTGAAGAGTCACAAAGAAATTTTGATATATTCAGCAAATCAATGATGTGCTGGAAAGGGGTGTCGTAGATTTCCGTTCAATGTATTGTTGCCCAAAGAAAGATTTTTCTCCTTTCGGTGAATTTGTCTTGACACATATATGACGTCTCGCACAGTCATATCAATACGTTGCCAGTGGACTTGTGGCTAATCAGTGCTCTCATCCAATTGAAAGTAAGGATGTATTCTATTAATGAACACAAAAGAGCAAAACACTCACACCGTGGACAATGCTTTTATATCAAGTAGCTACTCTCAATGAAGTTTTTCTCCAGGTATACTAAGGTTGGAGGAACTATATGCTCCGTAACCGAACGGAGAAGGTTGTAAATCCGCGCGGGCAAAGTTTTAAAATATGTTTCTCGGAAATGCACATAGCTGTTATAAAAATAGAACAAAACTTTAGAGAACTCGTTCAACTGAATGTTTTTCAGGTGTTGAAACTTGAAAAAACTGCTTGATGAGTGCTCACTGATCGCGACTTACGCAAATGCAAAATCGATACTAATTAAAGAAGGTTGAGTTAACATGAAAAAATATTCTAATCCACAATATATAAAGGGTAAAAAATTTGTGCACAGTTCTGACTTTCGGCTTATATAAACCTCTTTTTTTGTTCATTACGAAATATATTGTTCAATGTGGCACACTGGAGAGATCAATAGCCAATGTCGTGGGCTTTTTACGTTTTGAGCGTATATTAGCCATATCAGAGTGCAATTTATTTACTACAATAAAATTTCTCTCCTCTTTCTTAATGATCTGTTTTTTTTTACAGTGTATGCTGGAAGACTGGATGAACTCTACCCCTTTGGATAACATAAAACAGTTTGCCTGCAATATTCTCAGAGGCACAAAAGCTTTGTTCAATGGCGTGTTTTTCATTGGGCCAGGGCTTTATAATCTGCTAACAAGTGCCACGTGTAAGTATGGGTCAATTCACATTGGAAAGCCTAATTTACTCAATTGGTTTAGGAACTCGGTCACGAGGTGATGTTTTATAATGATTTGAACACGTTCTGTAGGGTGGCACACTTCCGGGGGTGCAAACTGAGTAAAAGATGCCGTGCACCCCGATTTGGTTGTTACACCATGATAAATCATATTTGCGTAATATCCGACCGCAGGCATATCTGGGACAACTTGCGGTCGGTGCGAAATTTTCTTGGAACGCTGTCAGCCGGTCACCCTTGTTTTAGGCGATAGATTAGAAAACTTCACTGGAGCAAAAAGCCCAAGGTGACCCTGAGGCGTCCCCCAAAAAATCCTCATTGCCTGACCTGTAGTTAGATCATCAAAGAGTGAGAAGTTAAAATTTAATGCGACAGCGTTACTAATCTCATTACGAGAAAAGCCAGCGGCGCGTGTTAATGTGTGTACTCGCCGATAATGCACAAAGTTCCAGAGAACGCAAGAAAATAAGGTGACGTCATCAAGCGCCCACAGTACACAAACGACAAGGCAAGCAACGCAATTTCACAAATCACATGCATCTTCTTTCGTCTATATAAACCTCCCACTGGCTGACATCTAAGTGGGGCCCGTTTTCCCGACTAGAATGGTACCAAAATTCTGAGGAACAGTCGGTCGTGCAGCATTCTGGGTGGTGTCATATGATTTCTTGTTGCATATAGCCTACATGTGCTAGTTAAGTTAGAGGCTAGCTTGCGACAGCGGCTCGAACCTAAGAGATATGCACCTGCAATTGCATGCCTTCCCAGGCTCTTCAACTTTTTCTTGAAGGCGCGGTTGAGGTCTCCACCAAGATGTGAGATAGTTACTGCGCAATTATTCTCCTTAATAACCAATTGCTGTCGCTGGTGGTCTCATTCGATTTATTGCGGCATAAAGCTTGAGTTGCGGTTTGGGCTTGTTGGTCTTGTTGCGTTGCATGGCTAGAGAAAGCAGTGCGAAAATACGAGGACGAACAGATAGCTAACAGGAGTGGCACCTAGCTACTAACAATTTATTGCGAGCGACGAGCATGTTCTTAAATGCAAGTCAGGACTTACGTGACACCTAAAAACCATTAACAGTACATAAAGCAACAAAACTTGATATCAAAATACCATCCATCATGATCCTTATCAGACTTTTGGCTAGCCTACAGCAAGAATTTAATATGCAGCTCACCCGGTGAGCCAAAACCGAGAACAGTAGGTAAATAAAAAGCAATGAAAATGCGCAAACTTAAAAGCGCGAGCCAGAGAAGTGTAAAAAACGAGACGTAAAATCAAAAGTACAAGTTAGCAGAAAGAGAAGCGTATTATACTTCCTAAGTAGTAGACGCAGGAAGTTTTTACTGTTGAGACCCAAGGAGTTCTGGAATCGTGGCTCACCCAGGCCCTACCAGTGAAAACTTCCTCCGTCTACTGGAATTCTGCCCTGCCTTAAATTCCCAGTCCTACAATAAAATGGGCAGGACTTCGTGCAAAAGAATGGCATTTGCACCGGGTATTCAATCGCCCCAAATTTTGCGATATTTACCTTGCCGCAGTAGACAAGCGTATTCGGCAAAATCTTCCAGGGGCAGGTCTAGTCCATCGTTCAGTATATGGACGATTTTCTTGTTATCCTCAAAAGTAGCTAGCTGCACTAAATGCCTAGACCGGACCGTAAACGATGTTGTTATTCTCTTAACTATTCACTGAACTTCACGTGGGAGCCTCCGAAAGGCAATTCTGTCCAGTTCAATGATTTGTTATTCATTTTTGAACGTGAGTCATTTTGGACACAGCACCATTGTTCAACGAACGAACGTCTCCTCTTTGATAGCACGCACTTGAAGTTAATTAGGCGTGTTATTGTGTCTTCTGCTATTCAAGCAGCGCTGACAAAAAGTTCCCCATATACTATGCACAGCTGAGTCGCTGCGGGGGCCGAACGTCTGTGCAGCGCCGGCTACACTTTCGGAAAACCTCCCTCAAAAGCTGTAGGCCAAAAGCAAAAAGGGACACAAGCAAAAAAAAACAAAGAGGAAACCATTAGCTGTTATATCCTACTTTCGTAAGTTCACACACAAAGAATGTAGGGAAGCGAAGAGGCATGAATGTTTTCTTTTTGACCTCTTCCAAAGTTGCAAAGGTCTGTGTTTTGCTGGCAAAAACAGAGAGTAAGCCGTTCCCAAAGAAACGCGCTCATCCTTTCCCGGAATGTACCACGTGTGTTATATATTAGGTCGGTTTGCAATAGTTGCGTGGTATATGAAAAAACCGGCTGGTTTCGAAAAGAATGGTTACTAGAACACCGCCGGTTATAAGAAACAAGCCCGGCAGCCATTTGGATGACCACTTTAAGACATGCAAAAAGTGTGAGTTATTGTACCCACGACGCGAATCAAAGCACGTGCTCGGACTGAAACCAAAAGGGTTATCATAGAGCCTCTGCTAGCAGGTTGCCAAAGCTGGAAACCAGTCTGTCAGCACCCCTCTTATTTACTAACCGCAAGAACTATGGTTTCTTGAACGTGGTTAATCTGACACAGTTCATGTAACGACTTTTCACTTTCGTCATTCCTCTCTTTATACTCGTTTTGGTTAGACCTGCATCGTCTTCGTTTTTGAGAATGCGCAGTTTTAACTCACCTTACGCTCCGTTCTGTTATCCCTAAGATTCCTTTGTTTTGTGTGCTCTTAATGGTTTCCTAGTGTCTCGGGATCCAGCTTACATTTAAAATCCTTATCGGCGCTGCTTCTTAGAGCAATAGCTACAGCAAACAACTTTTCGATTGGAAGCTAGCTCGCCACAGGTATTCAAAGCGAGTGTCCGAGTGTTCCACACTGACCTTTGTGGATTCAGCGTTTGTGGAATCAGCGTTCGGAGGCGCGACTTCGTTTCATTTCTTAGCGCGTAACCTGCGTCGAGGTCGAGCGCTCGCGATGACACACTAATGCTTTCTCCTCCACAGCACGTAAGCAGTCTTAAGTGCCCTCTGAATTTTTTCTTTAGTTTGATGAAACACAGTGCACACGACTGCAATAATTCTCTTTCCAATACCTATCGCTACTTCATACACCAGACCAGCTCTTGTCGGAAACATCCACTAGGATAACAACGATTGTACATTGCCACTTTTCAATATATGGGGTTAAGCATGGTCATAAAAAGAGCTTTGAAAAAGTTATTGCGACATCTGCAAACCTTTCATATGAGCGCGCCCATTCGGTGAACTGCAGACTTAAATCTTGAGATTACTTGTTGATGTCGCACAATAAACATTGCAGTTGTATTTCTTTCGAATTCTTGTTACTAATTCTCTAGTTCATTTGTCGACTGGACTCGCAGAGGTACAGTAGTTTTAATAATGTTAAGGCTTATTTTGAAAACAGAGAGCAAACGCAAGAAAAGCAGGAAGCACAAGAAGGAATCGAGTTGTAGCGCAACTTTGTAGTCCTTACGTTTTTGGAAGGCTCCAGTGTAAGCCGCAGGTAAACTATAGATAACCAAGACATAGGACGAAGAGTTTGGCGTGCGTCATGTGTCATGTGTACCGAATGGTTGGAATAGAGACAGCGCTTCTGGCCTCTTTAACAAAATTAGGAATATACATACTTGTGCTATCGGGGACAAAAGTTTGCGGGACGCGAGTTCTTGTAAAAACGTTTAGTGTAGCTCCACATTGTTACCAAGTCGCCTTATATTGTATCAATGTATTAAAGGCCTTATTTCTTCTTCCTCTGGTAACTTTATCATTCGAATGGGTGGCGAGGTTGAGCTGCAATAAACGTTTTTCCAAGAACTCGCGTTCCGCAATTTTTTCTCGGCGATAGTACCAATATGTATGTTCCTACCAAATCAGAAATAATGGGCTGCAGTTACAAAAGTACCTACACAAAAGCGCTACACCTCTGGTTGGCAAAGGCTATACTCAGACATCTGAATGGCGAGAAATAGATGCGACAAGGACTCGAAAAAAGAATAAACCGCGAAGGCCTAATCCAAAATTTTATGCCATACGTGTCGCAGTATTTTCAGAACATCGCATGATTATTAGCAGCAATACAGAATATTTATTTTGTACGCAGTACATTTTAGCCAGTAAACTGTAGTCCATCTGAAACCATTCACGACAGATGCCAATTGCAAATTTTTTAATCGTTTTTCCGAAAATGAGCTAACAGGAACATGAAGTCGTTCACTTTCACAGTGTTTCGAATAAAAGGAAGCTCAAAAAATCGGTATTGGAAGTCGAGTCCGTATCATTTTTACGCCCACAGGCACTCAGCTGCATACACCGTTTTCTTATTAAGACGCCAGTAGTTTGAATATGATGTTGATAGAAGTAGTCATCCGGATATCTTACGCACCAGACTACATTTATAGCTGTGAATTACTTAATACAACCAATATTAGCGCATCATTTATAGTCCACGTAGGAAGCAGTAGTAAACATTCTGTAACATTACCTCTTTTTTCCTTTTCAGGCTCTTAAATACAGGGAGTCGTGTGCCATTACGATAAATACTACCACTGGCCGACCGTCAAGCGCTAATAAAGAAAATAAATGAAGTACTGGCAGCGCGTCGTGGAGCAGATTGCTACAGGTTTGAATAAAGCTTACGACTGCTTCTGATATATCTTAGACTCTAATTCCTTTAACGTCATGACTATTTCTTTAAGTTATTGCAATCTTTTTTAGGATGATTAAAAATGTGCTTTACTGCACGCTTTTCACCTTGGTGCATTTTTCATCTGCCGTGTACTGCCAATGTCACGCTACTGGGACGGTGAACGTTTCAGAAAAGTGGCCCGACTGCTCCTGCATCGAAAAATGCTGCGGCTCTCGTATTCGGTTGGAACTTATGGTACTCACTTTTTTCCGGCATTCTGCTGTAGACAGCGACATGCACCGATCAGGATATTGTACAACTTTAGAACAAGTTAGAACCGGCGCCACGAAAGATTGAATCCCGGACCCCACTTTGACAAGAATCGAAGCTATGCTCCAGCGACTAGGCGGACGCTTTTGTGCGTAGGGTAAAAAATCTCATAGGACGGTTACGACTATGTAACGCGATATTCAGCGATAGGTGATGTAGTGATCACGTGATGCCCCCGTGAACTGCAGGTGGCTATTCAAAAGAGAGCCACCCGTAGGCTTATACGACCCAGGTTGACCGTGATATAAGGTGAGTGCGTTAACGACATCTACCCAGTGGTGGACATCATTAACGCAGCCACCGGTTACGCCGAAGGCGACGATGTTGGCGATGGCGACGTGCAAGCCAGGGAGGGGCACATAACAGCTATCGCTGTAAAATAGCTATAAATCTACTGAAACAACAGTGCTGCTATTGCTGTTTTCGAAATAAACGTGCAAAACAAATATTCATGAATGTGCAGCATAATATGCCTAAATCAGACCGTTCTGCAACGTTCAACTTGTGCAAAGGAAAATCTCAAGTGTTGATGGTTTGTTTCTCCCGTGGCTTTGTCGCCATTTCATAAAGACCCTATATGGTTGAGTAGGACAAACAGGCAGTTGCAGTTCTGGCTTTAGAAGGAAGCGACTAGTAATAATCATATCCCTGAAAACTTGTTTTCCAGGGATATATGAGCTCATAAAAAGAACGTTGTTTATTTTTGAATGATCTATAAAGGACTAAATGTATAGGTTTGCGAAAAGGAGAAGAAAACATTACAGACGGTCATAGAAGCAACCACACTTTCGGTGTGCTTACGCAAGCGGGAAAGGAAAACGCATATAAAATAGAGATGCAGAAAGAAATGATATGCGACAATATTATAAGCAAAGCAGAATTGTTTTGATACAAATGGCAGGGAAACACTGGAAGCGAGACACCTGCGGGGTGGGAGCGCATGTGGATATAAATATTTGCCGCAGGAATAGCTTGCGATTGTAGGGAATAGCGAGAAACGCAAAAAATCAAACATGTAGTTTTAAAGAAGGCGTCTTCATAAAAAAAAACTACCTGCACCACACATGCAGCGCCCAAACGCACAAACTTTAGGAAAGGCCATACATCTGCGCTGGCATCCAAATTTGTCTTAATCGCGGGTGCCTGAGCACACCAGGAAATTTGTACAGGTGTGAACAATAGCATGCTTGCAGCATCGCGTTTATAGGGACATCAAAATTCCACTCGTTTACATGAAATGGAAGCCCCCCCCCCTCTAAAAAAGTGGATTTCAAGGCCATCTGACTGAACCCGTTAGTGGCATTGTCTGTGCTCTGATATGTTGCACATAGAATAATCGTAGGGGGGGGGGGGGGGTTCGCTGAACATGGCGAAAAGAGATTGATTTCACCAAATGACTATCTTACTTCCCCGTATTTTCAATTTAAAATTGAAGCTTCCCCCCCCCCACCGCCCTCCACCCCCGCACTCAAGAAGATGGATTTGAAGACAATCTGACTGAACCCGATATTAGTGTTGTCTTTGCTCTGGTATGTTGAACATACGATCATTTTAGGGGGGGGGGGGGGGCGCTAAACATGGCGGAAACAGATTCGTTTGACCAAATAACTACCTTGTTTGCCCGTATTTTCAATTTAAGTAAAACAAAGCCCTCGCGAATAAAAAATGCTACATGTACGACCCTGTTATTGATAATGCATTACAAATTAACGCAGGCTGCACCCAGCAGAAAGCTAAGCAAATGTTACTGTCCACCCTCCCAACCTATATTTCTGATTCAGAAAACGAAGCGCATGAAAGGGGCACTGGCCATTGTTCGTTTCTTTCTCAAATACGAAATTTGTTCATTAACATCGAGTGTGTTTTCAGGAGCAAAGAACTGCCTTCTGTTAATGGCGCGCGCTTTCTAAAGAAGTTACGATCCTCACGGAAACCTGGCTGTTTGAGCATATCGCTATTGCAACAACTTTCAGCAACGTTCAGCTGGATACGCAGGTATTTATCAGAGAGGTCGTTTTTTGTCCTGACTGCGGACGGACCAACGTCCTTACACCGAAATTCACGCGGAGTCCATCAGGGTGGAGTGCTGAGCCCAGTTCTCTTCAACCTTGCTCTCATCGGCCTGGTCGATGTATTGCCTCATTCTGCTCAGATCTCTGTATATTCCGATGAGATCTGTATTTGGGCGTCAGGGGTGACCCGCCCTCAAGTTCGTGCAAGACTTCAAAAGGCGGCATCGATATTGACATCTTATCTTCGATTACGAAGAAAGCTGGTGTATTACTACCCGCTCTCAAACAACTGACATTGAATTACCTGCATTCTTGCCACAGTCACCGCATACATGTTTACACAGATGGATCAGTTCACTCGACCAGTTCTGCGGGATCGGTGGTGATACCGGCCAGATCCATCTTCATGAAAGTGAAAACGACCTACCCAACATCTTCAACTGGTGCGGAACTCGCAGCCTTAAGGGCTGCGGTAGAGTTCATCAGTCAAGAACCTCCACATGACTGGACGGTTTTCACCGACTCTAAAGCAACCCTTCAAGCCCTGCAAGCTGCGCTATGCCGCGGGTCGCAGGACCAACTTGTTGCTGAGATCCGTCTACTGTACCACGGCACCGTTTCCAAAGGTCATGACATCATTTTTCAATGACTGCAAGGACACTGTGGTATTAACGGTAATCACCAGGCCGATGCGGCTGCGCGTTCGGCTCCCAACGACGGACTTCCAGTGAGGATCCCAAAATCAAGACCTGACGCAGCGTGTGGGCTTCGCCCTTTGGTGCTGGAGCTCACACTTTTAGCGTGGAACACGGGAGAGTTTTGCAAACTCCGCCTCAAGGCACTGGACCCTGGACTGCGCCTTCGTCTTCCACGTAACTTAGCACGTCGCGACGCAACATTGTTATGCCGTTTATGGATCGGCGTTGCTTTTACCAACCACTATGCTTTCCGGATGGGGATGGCCGACAGTCCTGCCTGTGAAAGCTGCGGTTGTGAGGAGACCATCGCTCATCTTCTCTGTGAGTGCCCTGCATTTGCGAGTGCAAGACATACACTGTGTTGTGCCCTGGACCGCCTCGGTCCTCGCCCATTAACAGAGCAAAAGATCCTCGGTCCATGGCCACAGCAGTCGACTGCTCTCAAGGCATACAAGGCACTCTTTGCCTACTTGAGAGCGACTGGATTGAGTGACAAATTGTGACAGCGTTGTGCGTGTGTGTGTGTGTTATGCCTTTTTCCCCTTCTCTCTTCCTCCTTTTAGCCCCCTAATCCCTCTTCCCCAGTGCAGGGTAGCCAACCGGAACCCCTTTCTGGTTAAAATCCCTGTCTTTCCCTCCTCCTCTTTATCTATCTATTCTGATTCATCCCAAGCTTTTATGTTTCATTTTTGTGGTTGAAAACAGATTCCAGGGGATGACCAGCTAATGCCCATTTAGATAAACATCGAGTCATACTTCTTTAATAAAACGTTGAGCTTTAGAATGCTAAGAAATATCTAGCCCACGAACTAGCCAAACTGGGAATAATCTTAGGGCTTTGCTACCGACCTCCTAGAGATGATCTTTATTTGTTGCAGAGCTTTACTGTGCAAATAACATCGTCGGTACGCGCCTAAATTTGTCCTCCACCGTCTTAAATGAAGAAATCAAATTCCCGGGTATCGCCTGTTATTCAGCCCCACATTTATCACCTTGACTGGCACAACAGGAATTCCCTATTTTATACTTGCTATCTTGCCGCGCCAAAATCGCCAGTCAGCCTGCTGGAGTTACACAAGGTACAACCGGCACACCACGTTTTGGTTTAATAACAAGGTCTCCAACTCTGCTTAGAAGTATAGTACATGTCCGAAGTTAGGCGATAATTCCTTACATTCTCTTACGATATTTTCTTTAAAACGTTAAGTTGGGCTAGTTGGTATTTGCTTGATGGAATCATTTGCTTAGCGGTTTGAAAGCAAAGACACATATCTACATCACTAGCGGGTGTCCCTTATGCGTTTGTCGTAAATGTATTGTCTGTGTTTTTAAATCGCTAAGTAAGTGATCCCCGAAGCTTAAGACATTTTTGCACGAACATCTGTCAAGAACACTAAAACAATTCTCATGCATCAGTCACACCAATATAAGTAGCATTACTAGTGAACTGAAATAATTTCTTGGACGTTTAAGCTCCCGCCCGCTCACATTCAGTTATTTTATTAATTTGTTTTTTGCGTTTGCATAAAATAAGTAATAAGATCTTTGTGTTGCTGCGTGTAATCTTGGGCCCAGCTCGTTCATATTTGTGTGAATGAATTCGAAGTGAGCTTTTGGCAATGGATGCATACAGTTTGTAAATTATAAGGTTTCACTAACGATCGATAATAACTTGAACAAAAAAAACTAAAACTCGGTTGCAGTTAAGAACAACGGCGCTGATCTTTCGAATCACTTCGTATCCATTGGAATAATGATTCATCAACGCCACGCGCGTGCTATAATAGAATTTCGAACGCACATCAAACAGCAAACATTATTTCTACACATCCGCCAAAGAGTCGCGCTCAAGCATCTTCGGCCCCGTTGCTAATTGTTGCGGTTTCATGGTAAAAGTCTCTAATTTTTTGTGTCGTAGATTTATAGGGTGGTTGGCAGTCAAACCTACGAAAATTTTCAAAATTATAAGTGTTTCTAGAGCATGAAAGATTGCGGTAAAGAATTCAAACAAACTTATACGAGAAAGTGAAGGTGAGCATGTGATAAACGGATGGACTTCTATGGAATTTTAAGGAGCTGTAAAGCTGGTTTTTTCTGTACTTATTCATTATCGTCTTTCCTCGTTGTATATTGTGTTAAGCAACCATCATGATGCAGTTAAAAACTGTCAATCTTAAGACATAGGTCACCCCAAAATTCCTCGAAAGCAGTAAACTCTATTCACCCGCTATCTTAAGCAAAGCACTGCAGCAGTAATTAGACTCGGTGATCTACTGGCTGACTGGAAGGCAGCGAACGCGGGTTCTTTGCGTAAATGTGGAAACGAACATAGGTATTTCAATTACTGACCCATATCTGCTGCCAGCCACCCATGTAAAATCTTCGAGCACGTATTGTTTTCACACTCCAGCAGTTTCCTTTAATCTAACATTGTTTTTCACAACTTGCAGCAGGGTAGCATGAATTCAGGTAATCTTATTGAAGCGAAACACACCTTCTCACTTGGCATATTAACATCTAGAAATCAGGCTACTTTTTAACCGCAAATATTTCTGGGCCTCACTAAGGTTGTTGCTTAGCTTTTCCTACATTCTGACATAAAAATTGTACATAATAGACCTTGCTCTAAGGCTCTAAACCGGCTTGAACAATTCTTCTCTCATGGTCAGCAGTATGTGGCAGACAATCTCCGCCGTTCAACCAGTTCTTTGTCGTTCCCATAGCCACTGTCTTAGGTCTCCTATTCTTTATTTGTATAAACGACTAACTTAGTTTTATTTACGCTTCCTTTACACTTATTTGCTAACGCTTACGCTCATTTTTGGGAAACGGCAACGTACAATAACAAGCAAAGACTTGAAAACAACCTCAACGCTAACTACTCTTGGTGTGAAGCTTAATATAACCCGTATAACTTAGGGAAGTGCATATTTATTCCGGCTTGTCATGTAAGCATTGAACTTTACTCTTTCTAGCATTATGGTCGAACCACTTACAGAGTGTATTTGACATTACTTTGTTTATTTATATAATTAGCGATTCTCTAGATCAAATACAGATATAACAAACGACAGTCGCATAAGAAAAGTCAAAGACAGGATTGAAACAGGCGTCTGATTCTCTCTGGAAGTGAATAAAATGATTTTTCAACATTTCCATCAATGCATTGCGCCAATCTGGAGAGGATTGAAGTCAGGATCTCTGCGCGGAAAGAAAGCTTTCTTATGATAGTTTATTTACATAACGAATGTTGTTTAATGAGCAATGATAGGCGTGCTGAGTTACTCTGGTTCCGACTGCCTTCACACAACTGGACGGTTGTTTATTAATTTAGCTTGTAAGACTTGTGTGATGTGACACAAGAGGGCTGGTTTCTATTCATATAAATTTCGGCCACCATAATTTGAAGTACAGAGCAGTGGATGTCACCTATCCCTATAGCCAGAAAGCCCACATAAATTATGTCACGAACAATAATCATAATGTACTCCGATAGCAGAGCCGTGGTTCTCCCACAGCCACCACCAACGTCAACGTTTTTTGATGCGAATTCATGTGGTCACAACTCGAGAATGCCTAATCCATCGAGGACCGAAAGGTTAAAAGTCTGCATCTGATGCAACCAAAACCAGCGCCCGTGTTTCCCTTTATTAATCATGACGCAGCCAACGTCGGTACTGTGCAGGCTTGCTCGGACCAAAGAATGGTTGTATCAAAGAATGAAATACCACACGTTTGTCTTTTTGGCAACATGCTTCATCATGAGTTCTTCGTGAGTTCATCGAAAATCGGCTGCGCGTTTCACAGTTGTTTCACTGGCCACCTGCAATTTCATGCTATCCATGTGTATTGCTTACTCCCCAGATACTGAAGTGAGGGTGAAATAAGCAAATAAACCCTATGTGCCACAGGCAACCCGAACATAAAAGTAATTGGCACGATAACTGCTTGCCCAACGTTGCCGATGACTGAATGACAAGCCCGTCGAAGAAAATTCAGGTAGAATGAACAACCTAAACTCCGTTTTTAACCAATGTCATTGCGTTCATGACAGTAGTGTTGCAGTAGCTCTATAATGCGGTATTCCTTTCTCCCATGGACAACTCCGTTGCAAGAGAAGCGAAACACCGTAGTCTACAGAAGCGGATCTTTCCTGTTCCCAGCAAGGAAGCGCTGTTCGCAGCTGCGGTTCGCGCACACAGGTACGCAAGCTGACATTCCAGGCAGCGTGCAGCTGGAGGTGAGGCATTTTCATCTGCAACAAGACTATGCACATAATGTACATCAGGTTGGGGTTTCTGAATCCGGAATTGTGAAGAAGGGGCACATGTTCAGGCCTAAGGCGGACATGGTTTAATAAATGGAGTAGCCCTGCAGGTCTAGCACTGTGCTCCAGCCGACATAAAACGATTTAATTCACGATGTGAGCATCGCTCTGCAGGAGCCAGCCAAAGACGCAAGGCCCTACACAAGCACGAGACGATTCCAGCATAGTGACGGAAGAAGCACTGGCGCAGATTAAAATTTATTCATGGCCTGCAGTTGTGGTCAATGACTAAGAATAAACCCATTTAATCCAATTCTTAACTGATTAAAGCGGAATTTTGGAGTGGTTTAGGTTGATCTATGGTGGTTCAACGTCCCAAAGCGACTGAGGCTATGGGGGACGCCGCATTGAAGGTCTCTGGAAATCTCGACCACGTGAGGTTCTTTAACGTGCACTGACATCTCACAGTACACGGGCCACCAGAATTTCGCCTTCATCAAAATTTGATCATCGCACCTGGGATTCAAACCCTTGTCTGTGTCTATAGAGTCGCGAGCTGAGCGCCACATTCACAAAGCCACCCCGGCGGCATAAAGCGGATCTTTATATCAATGAAACGGGAAGAGGTGCAAGCAGTTTGCATGGAACCGCGCGGGACTTTGAAACCATTGAGTCTATTTATCATTTTCGCCTGAATTCTCCGGCTGCTGGACCGCCTGACATCCCCATACACTATATTAAACGATTCGTTCGAGGCGAATAGAATTTATGTGTCTTCATTTTTAAACCGTAGAAAGCACGAATATAAGAACAAAACAGCTGATTTAAAAACTTGATGAAAGAATCAATAATGCCTTACAAATTGCAATGATGAAATCTAAGTTCTAAATAAAGAGAATATCATTGCCTAGCTAATGCAAAAAGGTGAGAGTCATTTCCGAAATATTAAACTAAACCCCTTAAAACCGAATCATTAAGGACCCTTCTTCTATCACACAGCGTTCTCTCTTTCAAATTACAACCTTGCAAGAACGAATTTTTCGGGACTCTCAGTATCGTCCATCTTCTTGTCTTCTTCTCTTTTTGAGCACATTCTTACAAACTTACATAGGTTCAGGAAATAAGTAACCGATTACAATTACTCAATCTGAAATGTAACTGCTTACAGGGGTAATTTTAATGCCCGGATAACTGGCTGAGCATGTACAGAAAGGTAATCGATTGCCATCGAGTTTCTTGACCTCGAACTTTTATTCCCATAACTCCAAATTACCTTGACTACAACAAAATATTGGTGGGTTCAGCCATTGTCAGTTTTGAAGATTTATTTCTAGCAGTTGTCGCTAATCATCATACGTTTCCTCGCGAATAAATCAGCAGCTGTACAAATAAGTCTTAATGTATGCGCCGGAGAGAAGGGTAGAATTATAACCTATGAACACCTTTCACACAAGCTAATATTTGGGAACACAATCTGGCCGGCTGGGGCTTGCATGCATGGGAGCTAATACCACAGTAGAAAGCGGGCTACTGATGAAGGGCTGCAATGGCATGCCTTGCTTATTTGTTTACTTGTTTTGTTTGCTTCGTTACCAGCGCCTCCACTGATGCTGCAGGGTTGACCACGCCAGCGTGACGCTGCCAACTAGCGTACCTTTTGCCAGGGTGTATCAGGGTTTGGTTGACTGTGGTAGTTTTTGGCCGCGTGCTCCTCGTGGTTTATTGCTCTCTGCTGTGGTTAACATGCTCCGAAATTTGGAAGCACCTTTCAATTTTTTTGCACTAGCCCCGTGAAACGCCATTGTTATCTGCTGAGCCGCACTGAAAACCGAACGTCCATACAGTAATACAGACTTTTTCGCGCGTTTCAGCTGACGGTCGTCTCCCGCTCACAGTTTATTAAGACATCTTAAGACATTAAGGCATTGGCAAGAACCAGACACTGATGCAATAGCTTAAATATTTATTAATCACGAGACTCGCATTAAGGTCGCTCACAGTGGCTAAGTTTAAAGGCGCAAGCTATAGTGCTAAGTCGTGCTCCGAAGACAGACGAGCATGAAGCCAGGCTGTGGTTTGTACATTTTGAAGAATTCGTTACATACCGGGGTCACTGCAATGCTGAAACAGCAGGCGGATGGCCAGTTCATCCGCTGGCCGCTATAGCCGTGTACACGTTAAGAACGCAGCGGCTTTTCCATGTCAAAGGACCCCCTTATAACCAATGGCATCGCCCGATTCTCACCACCTTCCTAGCGTGACAATGCAAGGAGTGGGGCTCCAATGGAAAGAGATGTATATCTCCAAGTGTGCAGAAAGGGGCTATCCCCTTTCATCTGCTGCTGCCTGCTTTATCACATTAGCAGGGTAATCGGAATTAGTCGAGGCCATTGGCTAGAAGTGGGTCAACTGACGGATAAAATCCGCTGCGTTCATAAGTCGTATCTGATTCTAGGAGGCCAGCACCATCTCGAAGGTAAAAATTTTCGCACAGTATGGTGCTCTGCTTTCTGGGGTGAAATTTTTGAGAAAAATGTCATGGGCCAAGCCACACTCAATGCCAAAATATAATAATGTAACCTTTCTCAATGAAATGAAGGCACGACCGTGAATGCCCGTGCCTAATAATGTTTAAAACGTATTCCCATATTTCTACCATTGACGTTCGTTACGCGTATCTATTTGCACAAGCGACAAGAAAAGTATATATACCGCCGATGCTCATTAAATGTTTTTCTTCCTTGTGACTTGCTATTTCGGGGCAGACTACTCTTCCGATAGGGATATGCTTGTTTTGGTGAAAGACCATTCACAAATTCCTCTTTTCTCGATTGCCTTGTTACGTGCACCTACATTAGACGCTGGCAGGCACCGAATGTCGAGCTTCGATGTAGTTAGTTTTGAGACGTGAAAAAAATTCCTCTGTACACCTCATTCCTTCATGTGTCGGCACTGCAATAACATTCGAAGCTGTTGGTGCCCGCCCAATGCTCTTCCCGAGCTCCTCCATTGCACCAACGTACATCTTCCACGTTTGCCACCAGACAAATGACGCCAGCCGCCCCTTGGGAATTCTATGACACTATTTATTTTCCAACGAGTTTCCTAATTTTATCGCATTATCATAAAACTGTAAGAAAGGCAAATATAAAACCCATACAAGGCGTCATGTTGGCTCTTTTCTTTGTTTTTGCTGCCCACCTGTTTTTTCCACGCTAAAAGCGCAAGTAATCCACATATTTTTCTTTTTGATAATACAAAAATGTCGCATTCCCAGCAGCACAACTAAATCAACCAAATATTGGAAATGTTTTGGCAAAGGCCGCTTCTATAAAAGACTAGATTAAAACCATCGGATTCAAATATTGTCCGATTATCTGCGCTGCTTGCGATTAGTGCTGGCTTCAATACACTCCTTGCTTTATGCGCATTTTTTAGCTTATCTCGGTCTCAATGCTTTGTGTGGCGCCATTACCATGCGGAGCCATCCGTCAGAGCGGAGGGCCCCTACAGAGCCGTAACGGGCTATTTATCCGGGCCGAGAACTGCCGTAAAGGACAGCAGTGGCGC
Organism: Amblyomma americanum; assembly: GCA_030143305.2. NCBI lineage: Eukaryota > Metazoa > Arthropoda > Arachnida > Ixodida > Ixodidae > Amblyomma > Amblyomma americanum. Next base: position 23,792 of record JARKHS020007427.1, read on the forward strand.
GGTCGTGGTGCGGGCATGATCGCACGCGATGCTTTTTCGCAGTCACCTCGGTCACAAACTGTCACGAAGCAAACATGCCTGTTCGCGACAGCGTGGGCTGTAAGGCTGAGGTTCTCAAACCTCTACGGTTGGCAATTTTTTTGAACTCATAACTTGTAATCAGTAAAAGAAAAGTGACTGATTTTCCCGGCACGTCACAACCAGAAAAGCTAGACGAGCAATTTGAAAATTACAAGAAAATACAATAGACTACAAATAACCAATACCGTGTAGCTCATTAAGTGCAAATCTGATTGTTACTAACCTCCTGTCTACACATCTGGTTCAGTTAAACCCTACCACTCAGCGCGACCCTCTCTCGTTCAAAAAAACTATGTTCGCTGCCTGGTAATTATCGTCCAATTTATGTATAACCCGCTGAGAGATGATGTGCGGACTAACGTGAGGCCACGAAGATAGTGTTGAACTCCTGAGAACCATTGTAGCAGCAGCCGAAAACTCTGCTTTCGACTTCATCAAAACTTTAGGGGAGCCGGAGAACGATAAAACAAACATATGCGATCCTTAATTGATAAAATATACTTTGTATTCCGGACCGAAATTGAGAGCATCACACAGAGCAACAGAACGAGAACTGAATATTGCTACGAATTTTTAGTGGAATTCATTCGTGTCATAGACTATGAAATGCAACGGTGCTAGAAATGAAGCAGAAAAACAAACACCAGGCAGGACGTGCGTCAAAATACCAGCTGGTTAAGTTTGTAAACAAAAAATTGCTTATACCTGCGTATGAGTAGACATAGCAGAAAAACAAAACGAAAGCCGAGTCAAAATAAGATAAGATATAGCAGAAAGAATCCAATCTCGTGTACCTCATCATTCTTCGAATCCGCTCTGGATTTGTTTGCTGGTGTGTGTAATCCACTCAAGGGGTTTAAACAAGGTTCTTGGAGAAAACAAATTAGTAGGCTTCGTGGCGCGCTTCCTGCCCTTCAGTATTTTCTTCCTTTTTTTTCTCACGCGGTCGCTTTCGCTCAGTGATGTTACCATAAACTAGATCAAACAAAAGTTTTCCCTGAATATCTCTACGCATCTTCACCAGCAACCTGACTGCGCCCACTGCCGGACAAAGGATTTCTCCTCAATTAACCCTCTCGCCAGCTGCGGCAACCTTATTACCGCCAACTTATTTTAATCCGCCCATCTAACTTCCTGCCGCTCCTGCTACGCTTGCCTTCTTTCCTTCACTTGGAGCCATTCCGTTATCTTAAGGATGAAATTTCCCTTCCCTTCGCATCACATGTCCTGCGCAAGCCCAATTCTTCCTCTGATTTCGACTATTACAGTATTAAACTGTGTTTGACCCTTGACCAAGACTCCGTCCTTAACGTTACGCGTACCAATTTACCCCTTTCATAGCTCGCTATTCTGTCCTTCACATACGTTGAGTCCTTTTCTTAAGCCTCCACATTTCTGCCCATAGATAAAATACAACTTTTAAATACTTTTCTCTTCAAGGATATTCGTAAACAGCCATTTATGATCGCAAAGAACTTGCCTAAAGTGCTCCATTCAATTCTTATTCTACTAGTTATTTCGCTCTCGTGATTCGGATCTGCGCTCGCTACCTGCCCTACGGTTGGTTCGAAGACCCTTTTCCCGAGAATTTGTTCATCACAGAAGAGCCGAGCACCAGGCCGGGGCAAACCTTGTAGAGATCACAAAAGCGGTGGGTACCCGGCGGCACTAGGATCAAACACTGCACATCCCGAATGTGACGCGGATACTCTACCACGAGGCCACATCTTCGGTTCAAAGGAGCCGCAAGTGGGCTTTTACCATACGAAAAGGATTTATAGCTGTTCGACGGCATAACGAATCACTGGCCCATCAACGCAACGGTTTAGTCGAAGACTCTTTGCGCAAGCATTTCACCCCAGAAAAGCCGAGCACGAGGCCAGGGGAAATCTTGAAGCTTTTAGAAAATCGCTTTGTACCCGCGGCCACACTGGGCACTGGGATCGAGCCTAGCACCCAGCGAATGCAAGGCGGATGCTACATAATTATCGAGGTTTGGTTTCTTATTCCAAGAGTAATCACCCCCTTAGGGGGGGGGGGGGGGGCTTTAAGGAAACAAAACTGCATTGAACTGAATATAACACGAACTCAAAATTTAAAATTTTAAAGCTTATGGAGTAAACCAAACAAATAGCGGTGATTCATTCATGAGTAGCGGTGTAATTGAATGCACTCCAGCTGTGCCTCTGATAGGAATGTTTTGTTGAAACTGTAGGAGTGAGAGACGCAAGTAGACACAACAGCGAAGATAATAACTGCTTGCAGCCCGTTTCTCTAGAAAGTGAAACCTGCCGTAAGACAATTAGGAAAAAACTAATATAAGCAACAATTTAGGTTTTCTCAGTCACGCCATGGGGCATGCAAAAGCGTTTCAAATACAGCAGCCAACATAAGCGGATATTACTTGTGTCAAGTTAGCATCCAGTTTTTTCAGGTGTTTTTTTTAAAATATGAGCACACGCTTACAACCTCAACAGGATGCAGCAATACATTATGCACCACAGCTCAGAACAAACGACGTAAAAGCCAAGTTATATAGACCAAGTTATGGCAACAGTTTGAAGTAAGCTTGGTTTAATAAATGGAGCAGGTGTACAGGGCACACGCCCACCCATGTAAAATGGCACCAAAGATAGATCCGTTTCAGGATTTCAACCTAACTCTTCTGTCAGCTCTGAATGACGCAGGACCTGACGCAAGCATAGCAGGCTTCCAGTCTTCTAACGTATGGAGCCTACGCGGAACTCAAAGTTATTCATTATTGTACCCATGGCGTAGGGAACGTGTATATGTAAGAGTATAAAACGGAGCTTCGTCTGATGACAGAGACACTAACTGTTGGCCAGTAGTCATGCTACGCTTGAAAGGTTTAAAATTGTAAAGATGATTTTCGCATTATTTGCCTTGACATTCGCCCTTGTGATGATCCCATGTATTGTTGGTGCCAGCACAAGTAAGTATTTGCTTATGACTCCCGTAAATGTTGTTTAACATCGTTCAATGAAGGTTCATGCCTACCCTTACTATACTGCTGGTGGGCCTAATTTACATACATTTCGAGAACAAGGAAGCAAATCTCATAGTACTTCGTGGCGATAACTATTTGGACGCTGCAGTACGGAACACTTAATTTTTAGTGAAACTGGAAATCGCATATTGTATAACAGTGAGCCTAAATTTGAAGTTAATACCAGGAACGTTTTGGCGCTGTAATCAGTGACCAACTTCTGCGTGTAATTTTGTCTTCACGCTGTCGGTGTTTCTTTTTGTGACGCGCGGAATAGCAAGTGGCGTTTTTTTTTCTCACCCAATTGTGAGGTTTGGTAAAAGGGCAATGCAGTTAAGAGAACTCTACAGACCACCACAATACAGCAGGGAGCTTTTGAATACTCCCCCATAATATTAGGTTTGATAGAGGTTGTTGTGGCATAGATTGCCCGCCCGTCGCCTAAAAAAAGCATGAACTCTTAGTAATTAAATCAATAAATATCTTCCATTGCGCTCGTATGAAACGGCTTTTAATTAGTGCATTAGACACAAGAGGAACTGCCGATGTATCTTTTGGAATATTTTGCGCGCTCATTGTCAACGCAGCCAGAGTAAGTTGTATGGGTGGATCTCAAAGATCACAGAAAAGTGATATCCCACTGTCTAAATGTGAGCGCTCCCCTCGGGGACACTGCCCTTCGTCATGGAGGTGCTTCACGCCCATTGCGGTGCTGAAACGTGCAGAATTCGCGAGCTCATGGTATGTTTACAGGCATCACGAAGCCTGTAACGGATGTCTGTCGCCTGCCAAATTTTCATCCAGAACTCCCCAATTTCCTTATTGTCCGTTATCACACGCGTCTTCGCTTGCATAGAACCTTAGCTGCAAATTGTGGCCGGTATATACTGAGCGAGAAACTAATTTGACCACAGCGGGATCAGGATACTGTTCTTTGACTGTGCTCGGAAGCACGGGAACTGTTTTCTCTTCCCCGTTTTGGAGCCCTCTTTTGCCTTCGTGCACTATTCTTCTTGTGCGACCGAATGTCATTATCCTTAGCAACGATCACACGAGAATTGGTGTTTTCATGGCTTTCCTTCATTTCTTTTGCTTTCTGTCCCGAATCAAAGTTTGATGTTCTCAGTGACTCAAATTGAAGCGTTTGACATCTCCAACAGGAAGCCCACTACGTTGGCTCAGTGGCTGTCGCGTTACGATGCCCAAGCCAAAGACGTCGGATGGCATTCGGGCCAGAGCAAGGACATTCTTGTCCAGGCAGCATGCAAAAAACTCCACTGACGTGTGCGATGTTAGTTCAAATTATAAAACCCCAGATGGCCGAACTTTTATGAAGCTGTATGCTTCTTCGTCTCTTACAGTCCTTTCAAAGCTTTTAGCGGTTAAACCTGCTCTATCTTTCCATGCTGCATCAATCCGTGTTCTATAGCAGGAGTACCGTTGTTCTTACGAACGCGTTCAGAGAAATCTTCAGCAACATCACGCGACCTAGTGGGGATTCCGTGAAGCAGGCCTCGTTCATAGTGAATAAAGGTGGCGCAAACAATGTGTGCGTGCCATGCCTCCACCGGAGCAGTGTTGGAGGACTCATTGGCTAAGTCGTTCAAGTATAGCTAGCGGATCGCTAGGGACGACTAAACAGAAAAAAAACTGGCGGTGGTTTACCGTTGGTTAAACCTGGAGTGACGCGAAAGCTACAGCTGGCCGAGTGGAACTTGCTCAGTTGAATTGCAGTCAGTCTTTCGCCGTTCCGTTTCGCTGGGCGTTCCTTCTTCATCTTCGTCCCACTTGACACGGCGCATGCGCACAGGTGTGGCAACTCCGTTTCGCCTACGCCCCACCACGTGACTTGTCACGTGAGCAACCAGGTGACGAACCACGTGATCAGTCACGGCGGCGCTCTGCCGGCAGCTGCTCCGCACCACGTGACCAACCACATGACAGCGTGGCATCGCAGACAGGGGTGACGGCGCCACACTGAAGGCTCGAAATGCTACCGTAATGTAGCTATCGCTACAAAAAATATCTGAGTGGAGTTAAGACAATATTTTTTTCAACCAGCTGCAGCGTGGAATAAGAAATTGCTAAAAAATTAGTGTTCACAAATTATTGCTTCTGATATATCAACTTTGGCTCAATAACAAATAAAAGGAGAACGTAAGCCGCCTCAAGTGTTTTTAGCTTAGTTTCGCCCAAACTGCTCGCTCTTTTGAATACCTCGCACCATTGTTACAAATAGTAAGCTTCTTGCATGACCTGGAGAACGGGCTACCAGAGAAATCACGGTTACATATGCAGGACATTGTTGCAGGAAATATGTGCTGCTGAGAAAATTAATAATGTTTTTGACCACAACAACAACTTCTGAGCGTAGCAACAACTTATTTAGTATCCTTTTATTTCTCGCTCCCTTGTGGTACTTAGAACGTGTTGAATGTCTACACCTTTTCTTCTATTTACGAAAGTTTTAGACCTCGTCTTATGAAAGTTGTGTTTCACCTGTATACTTCTAGGATTATGTGGAATCTACTGCTACGACCTAGCGGCCTCTCAGTCGCAAAGATTTAGTTGGTGAGTGCTCGAGAAGAGCATCACCGTAGAAACTTCTTAGACTCTTTCCTAGCACTCTACTCTGCCCAGCAGTACTAACGCATTTCGATGCATCCTTCTCTGGCCTCTGCGTTTTATGTTGGGAGGCGGCTGACGCCTTCCACGTGGTCTGGACATGCGAGGAAAATAGTTCTCTTCCACCCCTAACCCATTACCTTACCCGAGAGGACCAAGAGGCGGCCCTGCTCGGCTGCCTGGACCAACAGCCCAACAAGGCCTGGTTCAGCGAGCTCGAGTGGCGGTACAGACCAATGGGGTCCCTGAATAAAGGACTCCACCTAGTATTGTAAGGGGAGCGGCCCACTAGAGGCTGCCTTTCTGTCAACCTCCCTGTAAATAATATCAAATGGTTTTCACCTCCATCACCACCCCGGTTCCGCTCCTAGCTTCTAAGCCGCTCTTTTAAGCATTGAGATGGAATATAAGCGCATTACATGAAAGTAGAAGCGTAATGTAGAGGCTGCATTCATTACATTCTTGTGGTATAGAATCAGCCTACACTTCAAAATAGGAGCGGATCAGACTTGTAAGGAAGCACCGTGCAAACGACTAAATGGTAAGTGGGAACGTATTGCAATCGAAGGTCTGGCTCGGTAAACGATACTGAGCTTTAGTCGACGTCGTTGAGCTTAGTGCTCAGTTGATGAAAAGTAATTTAATAAATGAATTCAGGATTGCGCCTACATGCAGTGCGTAGGGTATCTAAACTGTGTTCTGGCAAGCATTCGCAGGAATAGAAAATTCTGATTAGGAAACGCATACATATGGAAGCACCTATCCGCAGAGAAAACATAACTGTAATAGCTGTCAAAGGTCCTAATTAAGCGCAAGGCAACTGACATGAAAGAGCACATGAAGAGAACCCAGCGTGTTATCAGTAACAGACAGTGACCAAAATCAGTCAAGAGCAAAGTAGGTTAGCCGAACTTGGTGATCTACGCATTGAGAAGGAATGAAATTAACTTCATTACCAACCATCATCAGCCTAACTATGTTTGCTCAACGATAAATGCCTCTGCCTTATCTCTCCAATAAACAATCTCCTTCAAGCAATGTCAAGCAATGTCGAGGCAGGGAACAACAGTTAATGAAAATCAGTAAAGAATTGACACCAGTATGGAATGCATCTACGACCGAGGCCTAGTAGGTGGCAGTGGACGAGGGTTTGAGAATCATACAGCCAGAAGAATAGAAATAGGGTGGAGTTCATTTGCTTAGTACCATATGGTAAACAATAGCAGCTTACTTGCGATCCTCGAACGGAAAACAAATAGCGTTTTTGGCTTGCCAGTACTCGTTTACTGATCATAACCTCGAAGGCGAAGGAAAATTTAGGGGCCGAAATGGCGATAAGTGCATCCATATATTGATACTAAAATTGCAGGTGCAGATAACAAACGGGAGTTATATTGGATCTTGTTGAAATCAATGGAATTAACAGGAATTTTGCAGGAAGCGAACTGTGAAGGAAAGGGAGCAGTTGACTGCTTGGGGCAATAGAGATGATTCCACGAGAAAGTAAGCGTAGCACGCTTACTTTCTGTGATTATGTGCCGCGGCACATAATCAGGTGGGGGAATGAAATTGGAAAGAAATACGCCTATAGATGGCAGGGAACATCGGCGTGTGCAGTATGATATGGGAGACGCTTTTTCCGCGCAATGCGTCTTGCTTTGACGCTACAGCACTCCACATTTGGGTATTGCAGCAACTACTCCTTCACCTGAAGCCACTACCATGGGAGTGACCGTTCCGGATGATGCTACCACAGCTCCCTCAGCTGAAATCCCAACCCAAGGAGCGACTATCCCGGGGGACACAACGGCAAGTCCTTTGGCTGAATTCACCAGTCAAGGAACGACTAACCTGGTAGACGCAACGACGGTTCCTTCAGCTGAAATTACAACCCAAGGAGCGACTACTCCATTAAATGCAACTGCAGCTCCTTCAGCTGAAACCACAAGCCAAGCATCGACTACGCTGACAGTTGAAACCACGCCATCGGTATCTGAAGGGACATATCAAGGAGCGGGTACCTCTGCAGTACTGACCACGGCTCCTTCCGCTGAGATTACCACTCAAGCACCAGCCACTTCTGCAGACACGGCCACGGTTACCACGGCTATTGCTACTACTGCGGCGTCACCTACAACAATGACAACATCTTCCCAAGGTTCCTGCGTCGAGGCGTCTATACCTAACGTTTTTGGATTGAGCGAGGTGAGAAAAAAACGCACATTTTTTTAGGGAAGAAGCATAGACCGTCAGATTAAGAGCCAAACATTTCTATTTCTTGCATTTCTCTAATTATATCTTGTAGCTTTTCCCGCAAAGGAATCATCCGCATGCGAAATATAAAATATCCTGGATTTTGCTCAACTGTCTTACAGAGCATGACAAGCAGTTTAGTTGATTTTTATGTGAAATTTGGATCCATTCTACAAGGTTACACCGCTAATCAATACACCCATGTCCTCAGACTGAAATGAAATCGGAAAGAAATGCATCTTTTCAGAAGTACGTTACGATAGAGGAGGGTTAATCGAAGCTTCTACAGAAAATATACCCCATTCTAATTACACCATATTTGATCTGACTTCTGTGAAGGAAAAGTGTAGTTACGCTCTGATTTGCACACAGCGTTTTGCCAGTACATACACACAAATGACAAGTCATTATCTTTATTCAGCAGGAAAAATCCCGAGCGTTGCGTATGCGAGGACTATATGTTTGTTCCTTCATGCCACAGCGGTTAAGAGTGCCACCTGCCTGAGTCGTCATGCATCTCAGTTTCATGGATACTTAAAAGCGCCTTGCAGGCGTCAGAGCGTCAAAACATAACAAAACTAACAGGTCTAAACGAAACAAAGAGCAGAGGTATGTATACCACAATAGGTGTTTCCAAGTCAAAACATGACCAATATTGCTCCATAAGCCTTACTGCACAATATTTGTTTTGACCATATTAATGAGACGACGTTTTTATCTTGCTCAATTTGCTTGCGATGTGACCGGAGAGGATCACTCTGATGTTGCATTAGGTGGTACTGAAGATGTGCTGTCTCTGTCAAACACAGCATCGGATTTGAGGGGCGTCAAGTAGAGATGCTTTTTTTTACGTAACGTGCTCAGAGTATTGTGCGCAGACTCCAGTCACTTATCTATTGACCACGGAAATGAAACAACGCCCGAAAAAGCGTGGTAGGAACAGAACAGGCAAGCATGGGTGACACCATGCAGGCTTGAGTTCCGGATGCTATGTGCACAGTGAGAAAATACACGTCACCGCACTCGGTGATGCCCGGGAATTGCTGCCATGTAAGTACGGAATTGTTGTCCCAAATATGCACATAGGCTACGAGATGCACCCTAGTGAATGGGGCCGGATTAATTTCTATCTTACATGGTACTGAAATGCGCCCTAACAGCACGCCCCACAAAGGCATTGCCGGTGTTCCGTTTCGCCTGCTTTCATTTCATTTCATTTATTTTGCCCTCAAGGCTTTCGAGTTACAGAGGTGGTTATGTGTCCGCCGCTGCCACTTTTACGGCAGATCTTCTTGAGCTGTTAGCATTCCACAAAGCTGTCTGAAAAGATTCTGACACAAAATACCTTCACCTATGTGCTCGATTGGGTGTAGCGGCGCATAAGCATATAAGGCTATCATGCGCCAAACTGAAACAAATCGCAGTTAGGGCACTTCTTTTTATATTTATTTACGTATTGTGAACAAGCAACACGAAATCTTACAGATCTTTAAGAGACTGTTAGTCTCGTCGATGGGAGAAATTCAATAGTTTTTGAAAAGCACGTAACTGTTGTGCTGTTTTCAACGTGAAGCTCTTCGCTATTTGCAGTGCCTCGGAGACAACCTCAACCTATGTACCGATGACAAGGTACGTATGTGGGTAGAATTTGCCTTGGAATGTTTAGGCAATTGAATATTCCGTTTAAATTTTGAGCATGCGTACACCAAAGTTTCAAAAATGGCCGAATATTTCTAAGCTGGCTACACTTTGGTAAGTGGTATAGTATACTTTGCGTTTTCGAAGCAACATGTGACATGGTGACGAATTGCTCCCATTGCATTTGTCCCATTTCATTTCAAAGTAGTAGGCCTTTGTAAACCCTCAATTTCATTGACTGTTATCTAATGAAAAGAGGCGTGTTCATCTGACACGTGAAAATGTATTGACCTTCAGCGCCAGCTTGCAATATACGCCACAACTTTTTTCGTTGCTCTGAGGCGCTTTTTTTGTACACGTTGTATAGAATCACGGAAAAGTATAGAGATAAATTATGGTGGAAAAATGCAGCAAATGAAACCTCAGTCTTTTACGGAGGAAGGCACGTCTTGTGGTTGTTTGAAAACATCTTACATAATGATTAATCTCTATGAAAGCAATCAATTGCAGCTTATTTTAAACAGGGGCAATAAAACTAAAAGAAAACATCCCAGAGAACTCCACTTATCCAGGCTATTCAAAAACGACCGCATATTGTTCTTGAACATGCGTAAGTAAAAAGTAGATCGACCAAGAACTAGATCACTCGTAAAGAAGATTACTGAGTTAAGACGAAATTAATTAATTTTGCATCAGGGGCGTTCACAATAATTAGAGTTGTTGTTTATTAATCCTGGGAGATTATATTTTCTAAGAGGAAAATAGATATTGGCGACACAGAAGAACTGATATATACATATACAGAAAACGTGCGCTTCGGTCGACGCATGCAATATATTCTCTGCGGCGCCCTCTGGCGCCCGCTCAGGCACGGCGGCCAGCTGGTGAGATAAATGCCCGCCCAGTGAAAGCCGTGTTCGGTCCTGCCTAGAAACCTGCCTCAACGATATTTCCCGTCTACTATCACTCTTCAAAAAAGTAATGCTCTCATACATTCTCATCCGTCTCTTCCCGTCTACTGTCTGTGCATATATCTTAGCCTCTACCATGGTGGCCACCATTGTGCGATCTTGTATCCTTTGCGCGCCATTTCACTTTCAAGTGGATTTAGAGGGTCGCGAACAGACCTTTTCCTCTTACCTTGTGCTTCAATAATGACAGATTAAGATCTCTAAACTTTTCCTAAATAATACAATTCTATTTCTACAATAGTTGGCATCATAAAATTTTAACAGGGCATGGGTTCTTGTAACCTGTTTGTTTCTTTGTATACTGAATGCCTCAGAAAAGATTGTCAAATGTTTTTAACCCAAGGCAATTTCAGTTAAAAGAGGGCTTTTTTGGCGAAATATTGTAACCGTTGTGGTCATAAGATGCAGCTGAGACGTCCTATCTTGCTTCCGTGTTAACTAATACGTAATCATCTTTTTAAATATTACCATTAGTCTCCCTAATTACTGAGTGGTGTGTACCTCACCATATGATATCCATATTACTGTACACAATTTCAGAAACGCGATTTTTCTCGCTGCTGTGAGTTCACAAAATAAGGACATTCCTCGCACCATTTCAAAGTCTCGTCTTTGTGCACAATTAGCAGGGACGACCATCAATAATTTTCACTGAAAAGTGCACATGCCATGTGAAAGTATACCGCGCTACGGCAGCGGTGATTATAGCTCCTCACCAATTGGCTGCTCCAGCGTGGGGCGGGGGCACAGATTGTCACGTGGCATGTCTGGCCCGGAATGACGCGGTAAGCTCGACTTCAATGTTCGCTTCGATTTCCGAATACTCGCAATATTCGAATGGTGAGAGAAATGGCCCTAATTTCTGGAGCCATGGCAGGGAGGGTAATCACGTCTTGGAATTGTGTAGTTTATTGGGGACATTACTTTCGGCGGGCTGCGCAATTCGCCATAAATAAAGAGCCAGACTGTAACAGTTACACAGTTATAAATAAATATTAGTTAACTGTTTTAATATTTATTCTAAGTTAGCTGTATTCTAATCTACTCCACTTTTGACATTACTAAGAAAAACCAGTGCTGTTCTTACTGAAAAGGATATTTTTAAAGATTGCTGACAGTCTCCAAAGAGCAATCCTGTATATATAGCGCTTTTCACAAAGGAACATTTTAGGCCCAAATATTAGCGGAGGAGCTTTATAACATAGTTTTCCTAATATTTTCGGCATATGTATGCAGAATCCATATTTCGTTACAAGTGTCGTTCTTAGAGTTATAATAATTTTAAGCCTCGTTTATTTACATGTGCTTTCATTTTGCAGACGCTACGGGACTTCACGATGTCCCTCACAAGGGTGAGTGCGTACAGGTTCTGAAAACGAATATATATTTGTTGTTTATCACATGACCTTTCTTGATATGACGAGAACCTATCCATAAACATTGAAGACGAGTGCCTGTTGACATATGAGATGGCTGTAGAGAAGAGAAGCTTGAGGAAATCAGTTCCTTTAAATTAAGAGAATTACATGCACAAAAAATGTCGGGCTAACTTGAGATTTAAAGCAAAATATAATGTCTCACATGTACTGTCACGCTATGTGTAGTGTCTTTAGAATATTGCCAAATAATTCCAGCAATTTTTCTTTTGGTCGTGTGCACCAAATTAAATAGATATCACCTTTTATATTCGAACTTTGAAAGAAAAAAGGGCACGAGTAGTAGCAGCAATATGTTAATATCCATAAATGACGATGCGGTCATTCTCGAAATTTCGCTCGTAGACCAATGGGGGTCCTCATTCACTCCTGGCGTAGTGGCGCATGCGGTTAAGCCATGCAAACTCTTCTCGAGCAACTCCTCAGGACAAATCCATGATTTAGCTTCCCACTGCAATCGTGGGCAGTTTTCTCGCAGCCTGGTGGAGAGCTTGTGATGACGCGTCAATGTCACGTGACCTAGGCGACACAGAAATGTTGCTTCTCCGGGAATTTTTCGCTTACCGCAGACGACGACGAAATGAGATTTTCTGCAGACGTGGAGCCTAAACGCCATTGGGTTAAAACAACTCGCTTTCCTGATTTGACTTCTCGAGCATTTCAAAACGTTTTAGAGATAGCATGTGTATGTTTCTTTTTGTAAAAGCGTTAGTGGAACTAGAAAAATTTGCTCTGAGATTTAGTGGCTTCAGACTTTTGCATCGGCCCTGGTAGCCTTTTTTTTCCCCGCTGACTCACTGGTTTGGCGCTTTCGAGGAGGCGCCAAAATGATCAAAACGCGCTCCGAAAACGTTCTGCAAAAATTGAAAACAGGGATTTCTTTTCGCCTAACTATACGTACTCTTGAAGTTCTATGTTACATATTTAAGGCATATGAAAGCAGCACATATTGCTCGTAGTGTGAGGAGGACGGGGACAAAAAATGTTCGAGAGATCAACACGAGAAAAACGTAATTTTAAGAAAGCTGCTACGTTGGTATGCTAGATACCAAGACCCAGTTCGGCATGTGCAATTACTAACCCACTAAGCAGAGAGCTACGATACTCGGAAAGACAGCACAGATGAAATCAGACTCGGTAGACTGATTTGAGACTAAAGTTATCAGAAGAGGAACTGCGGACATTGCGCGTTTGGAACTGCATCTACTCTCTATGGGAAGCTAGTGTTAAAGAGAGGATCAAACAGGCAAACAACGCTACAAAAAAAGCAAATGGAACGGAGGAATATTAGAAAATTGAAAACTCCACATCGGAATAAGAGAAAGCGAAGCGCTCACGTAGTCGGCACACGTATGCAGGAATGTGCCGGCAGAGGATAATATAGACTTCTCTTGACACAATTAGTGCTTGTTTATATTGGCAGACACTAAGGCCAGCAGACAGTAACCCCGAAATTAGCATTAATGCTCAGGAAAGTGAGTTAACATGTTTTAACTGCAAATGGTAATGCGCCTCGTTATGCAGACTTGAGATTCCTAATTGCGCTGTCAGGACTAGAACTAGAGTGTGCTTTTAGATTCAACGTAGTTAAAGTTCATGTTCTTTTCATATGTGTGAACTTTTGATGAACGCGCTTCTGAACACAAAATGAGTGTGGAACTTTCAATGATTTGCTATTAATTTTAGAAATGAAATTCAGTCATATTTTAACTTAACTGATGCGTTATGTTAGGAATACATCCATAATATTTTGCTAAGGGGATGGCGAGCTTGAAACTGAGAATAATTTCGCACTTTAGACAACAAATTAGACAAAATCAGCTAAAGAAGAGCTCTAACCAAATTTCACTTATCTTAAATTCGAGAATAAAAATATGCCTCCGCTTGCATGGCTCAAAATAAGAAACGAATTTTGCATGCTTGTTGCATGCCAATAATTTCCTACAACCGTCGCAATTAACTGATGTGAGCGCAGAAAGCAGTTTAAAGGTCCGAATGTTCTACAAGGCGGAACATATCACCATGTTAATCCCCATGCTCGCGCACATTCTCTCGGGACACTCCAGATTGCTCAAAATTAAAATTTTAAAATATCGCAACTGAGCGGCGCGGTGGTCACTATTGGCGGCCACTACATATCGCTAGTTGCTATTGTTCAGCGTTATAAATTACACATCTCGACCTTTTGCAGTGCACAACACAAGGCATCTTCAGAAATCTGAGCCCACTCAATGCACTCAGCAGCATGCAATCCTTACTTGTTACCATCACGCACAAGATTTCCCCCGTCCGTAAGTAAGATTTTGTCAACGTTGAAAAACAATATCTTGAGTGGCTTCCTTAAGATTAAGTTATGTTTCAGGCTGCACTTGGTTTCAGATTTAAATTTTATCTTTAATGATCTCGGACAATTCAATTATTTTGGGGTCATTTTTGAAATGAACCAGATATATGTTTTCAATACATTGTTGGACATTTATTGTTGCATCATCGCTGCATTTATTTTAGGCATAGCCCCTCCTGTTTGTACCAAATTGATAGCCTGCAGATATGGCTAAAGTAATAAAATAAGTATGTGATAGAGAAGTTAAAAACGTTAGTGCTCTTTATCGCTTAATTAACGAAGTGGAGAAATTGCAGCCCCCATTATTATAGCCTACATATCTCGGACAGTGCTTAGAATCTAAACAACATTATGAGACACAGTGATCATAGCATTTGACCGGTCGCCACACGTTCTCATTTTTGTAGTCGCATCAAGAAATGATGCATCTTGTAGAATAGGCCACCTAGCAAAACTATCTAGTGTGAGCAAAAAAAAGAACTTTGCTATGCTAGACAAGCATGCAACGCCGTTAAGAGAGTAAAACATGGTAGCCATGTGCGTGAGGCCTAGTTTATCTAATGCAGACATAGAGAATGCAGGTTAATGCAGCGGGTAAATGAAGCACTCCAGTCAAGATGTACTATCATTGCCATAAATAATGACAGCAAGAAACCTGAACCGCCACGCAGTACCTAACACTACAAAGGCAGATCACTACAGCGCTTCATTTGATTTTCGAAGGAAAAACGAGAGATTGTAGGAAGTGCTATTGTACACCAGCCATTTTTTGCTAGAGCTGAATTAATGCTTTCCCCAGTACAAGGTCCAAGTGATCATATGCGCTCATTCGGCATGCACAACTTGAAGCTGCAGGCTATTTCTGGAAATCTAGTAAAAAAGAAAGAAAGACGACACTCCTACACGTTCCACTACCAAACTCAAAGCAAAGAGGAGAGCAGATCATTATTTTGTGCACTTTCACCTGTGAAGGAATCTACCTTATCATCATAATACAAATGACACATCAAGCATCTGATTGATGGTCACCTAACTTTGATACACTTTTTAGGTTCTCTTGCACCTTCTGATGCGTTTACAGCTTCATGTATTTAAGAACCAGCCAGTTTTAGAAGGAGATGCACGGCACTTTTGAAACCATGGGCTCAAGAACAAAATACGTAAAAGAAAGTATATTGTGTGTCATGGCGTACTTTTAATGAAACCTAAGTGCTATTTCCTGTTATGATTTCACTAAGTGTGCGTCAGACAGCTTACTGGTGCAGCAAAAATTTCGGCGTTGAAAAGTGTGAGATTTGAGAAATATCAGAATCTGTAGGTAGATTCAAACCTAGCAATAAATGATCGTATTAAATAACTTCTTACGCATGCACGGCTAAAGTAGCAAGCGATAGTGAAGCGATGTTTCTTCATTTTTTAAATAATTTTTTACTGCCTGCTGATGATTTTTAAATACTGCCACTCTAAAGTGTAGGCCCTAATAAAAAAGGAAATTAGAATGGTTTGATGTAGGCAGAGAAAACAGAGTTGATACTTGGCTGCATGCTCTCGATATTCTTCTAACCAGAAAAAACACTTCCCCTCTTCTGACTGTGTTTTGTAAACTGCGACTCTTTTCTGGTGTGGGAATATTTATCAAAGACGTACTTTTTTACAGGTACATTCGGTGACCGACGTTGGGTTAGACGGTGCATTCTATATAAAGTACATTATTCACTTCAATCAATTCCCCTATTCTCACTACATTGGTTTGTTTAAGCCTCAGTTTCTTTATAAATTAGGTGTCTCACTTGTATTTCTTAGCTGTGGTTGTCAAACGAAGTAGCACTAGTCCCGTCAGGCCGAGAGACTGCGTTTGTCCTCAAACCTTGAGGTGGTGGTGGTTACAAATTTATTCCCACAAAAGGGGAGGAATTAGTACAGGGTGACCTCCAATCGGGGGCGACCTCTTCTGCTCGCGTGATGAGGGCCAGCTGCGTTGCTTTTCTTGAACTTTCCAATCCATGGTCACCTGTCACAGTGCGGAGGCTGCTCACAGATAAGTGACCATTCTGCCACGGTGGACGGCACGGACCTTGAGCTTTTCTCCTGCTGAGAACATTTGATAAAGCTCTAAGAGATTTATTGCAAGTGCTTAGTAGCGTTTATGTTGATGCCGATGCATTGTTTCACGGACATGGGAGTCAGCACAAAGAGTCAGAGTGTCAATGCTCAGTCGGACGTCTTAACTGGATATATGCTTCAGGCATGCGTTACTATCGGCACTATATTTCCAAAGAGCGAAGGCCTAAAAACACGGAGCGAAAATATTACAGAGACTTCTCAAGTAAGGAACTGAACATATTTCGTGAGACAACGGTTCGTAGTTTATATGTGGACTACAGGGCAACACTTCATAGCTCTCTAATATTGCGACAGATCTGAAAATCCTGTGAAAAAGAAAAATGCCCGCACAACAGAGAATATACGACCAGAAAACAAAATATCGAAGTAGCCTCGCACTTGATGGTTGGAAAATAAAAAGAATGACAAGTTTACTGCCGTGATTTCAGTTGGCCGAGCTTTGGACTCTTTCATAGCGCCCCTGAGCTTCGGAAGCAGCAGCATCAAAGATAACATGTGTCGTGGAGCGATCAAGATCGGCTTTCCGAACACCCGAGGAAAAGTAAGCAAAATCATACTCCTCGCCCGGCTTTCACATAGCAATTAAGATAATCTAGTTAGCAGTGTAATATTATTCGCGGTCTAAAACCTCTCTCCGTTCTGATAAAAGGAAAGGAACATAGCTGATTCGCGTTTTCGGTGGACACTTAGCGCGCTACGAACGCCGACTTAAAGCTGGCAACTCAAGCTCTTATTCTAGGATTTCATAAAAAGTATAAGAGGACTTCTTCGCTTATGCCCGGTCTAAGGCTTCACTAAGAAATTTTAAACCACGGATAAGATTAGAATAAGAACTAGACTGTTTTATATACTTCGTGGAAGCCACCCCTGTTTTTCATGCTGTTTTTTTCAGATTATTGTCATTGTGTCATCCCATCATAAATAAATTTCAAAGCTCATTATAATTGCAAGCAAAAGGGATTTACTTTCAAGCGCTAGCTGCCTTAGCCACCCTCCGGTGGTTCGTCGTTGGCGTAGTTGTCCATATCCCGTCACAATTTTAATTCGCCCGCCTGCTGTGCGATGTGGTAGAAATTATTCCGGAGCCCTGCACTACGGCACCTCTGTCTTCCTTTCTTCTTTCACACCCTTCTTTATCCTTTCTCTTACGGCGCGGTTCAGGTGTCCTCCGATATATGAGACAGATACTGTGCCATTTCCGTTCCCCAGAAACCAATTATTATTATTATTATTATTATTATTATTATTATTATTATTATTATTATTTTATATTATTATTATTATTATTATTATTATTTAGTTTTTCCGCCATCGAAGCGCGGCCGCCACGGCGAGATTCCAATCCGGGTAATCCGGCTCACCAGAATGCCTCAGTTGAGTATGTGTAGCGGTTTAAACATAGGAGGAGCGCTCTCATAATGCCACATGCACAAACGCGGCTGGAGGACATCCTTCAGTCCGTGTCCCGACATTTCTTACAACGCATAGTACCTACTATATTCCTTCCAAAACATAGACTCAATTGTGACACCATTCAATGTGCAGTCACCATTCGGCTGTACAGTTTTGTTCACCTTTACTCATTGTTACGCTGCTCCTCGAGCGAGCGTAGAGGAGTGCAGTTTTCCCCAGAGAAAAATACAGCAACAAATATTGGCATAATCTGGAAGTAAAGTTGAACGTTTTTTGTTTTATTATAGCTTGTAAAAAAAGACAAAATGTGAAGTCATTTCGTCTAGGCCCCCTGCTGCATCTAACAGTTTCTTGTCCGCGTTTTTGAAAAGTGCGCGGAATGAACAGAATGGTGATATAAATGCGAGGAACTACCAAAATGTAATCAGCTGCTATTTCACAGAGTAGCTAAATAGATCTAGATCCTGCTGATTATTAGGGAGCCTTTTCTGAACGCAGCTTCTTTCTAAGCCCTAAGACTTAGTGAGTGCCCATAAGTGACAATCTGTTCCTATGCGATGTCTCTACCCGCATAACCATCAGAGCCTGTGTTACTGATATACACAAGTCACTCATTTCCATACCAGCTTGGCGTCTATGCATAACGGCTGGCGTTCAAGAAAGCAGTCTTTGTACGGCATTCTCCACTTTAATATGATCACAGGATCAAGATGCAAAATGAAATAACTAGCGGAGTCTTGCACGAGAGATCACATGTACGAAGGTGCAGCACAGATAATTGTTTAACGCGCTCCCGGGAAGGGCGTGCTCGTTACCTCAGGGGTGTCTGACTTATGGCACATATGTGAAAGCCTTTTGAAGTAAATGGTCTTCTACATTGAGAATACCACACATCGGTTCAAAGCCACAGAAACAATCACAGTACACCGCGGACTGTCCCTTACTAAAGCTGTGTCTTACGTGTCGAGGCCCGTTGGGCTTGCGTTTGTGACCTACAAACATTCTTGCGTTCCCTTATGTCATTGGGTATGTCCCCTCTCTCAGAGAATGTACAGCATTCAATGTACAGTATTCCTCCGCCGTGCATATGGCCTAAGCTGTCTTTATGGGCAGGCAGACGCACTGCACGAATATATTTTTCAGCAAAATTTTGGTGTTTTTGCACGCAGTACTGCTGCGAATAAGAAGCACTTCGCTATGTTTATTTATCCTTCAAATTTTAAATAGTTTGAAGCATATTCTTAGCTTCATAAATAGCATTGTGCCTCTTGTTCGCAAACTGGCCCTCACACTGTGGGCATCATCTGAAAAAATTTAGTTTACGCAAAAATAATACAGATTATAGTGAAAATTATGCTGCTTATTTCAAAGGGGCGCCCAGCATGTGTTTAACTAAGTGACTCATATATTACTAGGTTATAATATATCATAGTAATTTACGTCGTATGCTGTACTGCGGTGCGAGAATCACCTCTGTTTTTGAATGTTTACAGGAAATGTCTCACACTTGCCGGCGACATAATAGTGTGTTTTTTATTTTCATTTGCACGTGCCACATCATGTTGAACGTTTCACACATTTCTTTGTGCCCTGCTCAATCATTGCGTCCAAATCCCCATATTCTCAGCCGCGTTTTTTTATTCCGAGCGGCATCTGAGTACCCATCGTGATGTTATAAGCGAATAATAACACGATAAATTTAACAACACACAGTACTATGACAAGTCTAACCTGAGTCCGTACCCGTTACCCCCAGATTTGGGTGCTTGAGGAGAAAGGTCTGGACTAGATTGTAGCTATGCAGTATTAAAACGTGTGTATGCAGGGAATAAGTAAAACGCAGCGCGTTTGGCTTGAATCTGGCTATACACATCATAATAAGTATTTGTATGCTATATGGTATTGCTGATTTTGTCAAAGGACAGGTACGATTTGCAAATGGCGAACACACGTAACGTCACCGTGCTAGATTTTCAAGGAGAAAATCTTTTAAGTGTAAGAATGAAGGAGAAATGACACAAAAGCTTTTCAGAACACTAATATTAAGGGGTGAAACCGTTTTTAGGAGATCCCGTTACGTTTAAGTTTGCTAAAATATTCACAGATGATGAAGCAGAAGTAATGACCTTGAAATACTTTAAGGACAATGTAACGCAAAGAACTACTAGGAGGTTCTTTACGCGATGGTACTGCGACGGGGTAGCAACAATGCCTCCCTTCACTTGTTCTATATTGGCTCTCTTTCTACAGTTTAACCACAAAGATTATTCAAAGAGGAGGGCTATTATTTGTAATTATTTAAATCCCATTACTTGTTATAGTGTTGTGCACAAGCTGCACTTAAGGCTTTTTTGGTTCAACGTAATTTTATTGCCTTCTTTAGTGCCTGGGAAACACATTCAAGCTCTGCGAAAATGGAACAGTTGTAGACGTGAGTACATAAAAATTCTCATTCCTATCGTCAATAAGCACAAGGTCAGTTTGTTAAAAAGAAATGGCGAAAGAAAAGCAAGATACGCGTTGTTTTCGCCGAGACATTTCTGTATACAGTTTTAATATATAATCAGAACTGGGATAAAATCTATAGCTTCACAAGCTGGCCGGCTGTTTTTAACGAAATTATGAATGCATTCGAGCAAGAAAAGAGTAGAAGTGAGATTGAAAATTCGATTAGCATCTAATGAGTTGTTTGTAGCTTTACGTTATGATAGACTTGGATATTGCGAAAAACGAGAAGCTTCATTACAGGGATAATTATGTCGTGCATGACGGTTTTCCAAGCTGTGCTTGGCACATAACTTACGCGGTGCGCAATAAAAGGAAAATGCTAATGCTCTGGGCCTGCTATCAGAGTTAGAGTGCTCTCAGTGTTGTATGCACAAGCGCTTTATACAAAGAATTTCAAGAAATGAGTATGTTGCAAACATCCGCTCTAATGCACGAGCGAAAAAACATTCTCTAATGCGGGCGAGATACAGAGTTGGTATGAGTGTGTTGAAATATATGGTCATATATGATTGCAGTAGGCTATTTGTCATTATTTTACTTGGAACATACATTGTTTTAGCCCATTTCGAGGCTCTTGTAAGAATGGGTTACATTATGATGTTTATGAACACGTCACAAAAGAAAACAAAACACAAAATAGCCCGCAAGAAGGAAGTTCACGCAAACGAAATATGAACATAGGAAAGTCAGTAGTCACCTGGGTAAAAACGCATGCTGTAATATTAAATCGACAAATCGCAAAATATGAAAAATCTAATCTCTTATAAGATAGTGTATGCAGGTCTAGTATATAATGGTTTGAATACAGAATCATTCCATGTTTCGAAGAAAACTTTTTGGAGACTCTGAATTAACATTTTCGAGTAACATATTCCATTATCTGATATCTTGCTGAAGAAATGAAAAACGACAGGCATAAGTATAAAATTTATACTGTACTATATTCTGGAGATGTTTTGTACTAGGTAGTTAATTTATGTGAGAGAGCTTAGTAAAGCGCCAAATCTAGCTTTATTGCATAGATAAAGAGAAGAAATCCGAACTTGAGACTGGAGATTGCAGCGCGGATATTATTAGTGGCGAGATTTGCTTTGCTGAGGAGTTGAGTTGGAGAGTCATTACGTCAATATTTGTTAAGAATAATAATGAATTGTTTGTTCTGAGCACATTCTATTTTATTTATGCATTGCCTTGTAAAAAACGTAGTTTCGCTATCAAAGTTTTTAATTGTGCGTTTAACAATTTCAGGTGTCTTTTGTGCGCTCCTTAGTATCTTACAACTTGGTGAGTATGAATGTTGCGACGGTATATTTCTTAGTGGAAAAGTGGTTTATTTAGGTGATTTCTTTACGACAAAGTTTTTTACAAATAAACGCCGCTGCTAATTAGGTTAAACTCAGTTCGATCAAAGAGCGCATTGTTAGCCGTAGCGTAGAAGCATTTAGGCACAGAAGATATCCCAACTACTTCTGGTTCTTTGTAAGAAAATGTTGTAGTGACGTAACTAGTATCATCAACCTTCTATTCTAATCAACCTACGTTACTACAGCCGTCTGTTTAGAAAAAAAATAACACTGGCGTCCTATATTCCCAATATACAAGATATCGAGCTTCGGCCTCCCTGTAGAGTGTACAGAGGTCACAAATGAACTGCTCAGTAATTGCATTCCAAGCTTGCTGCGAACTCACCGTTCAAATGCCAGCCTTATTTTTCTTAAGAAATATTTAAGACCCCTTTCCTCAACACAATATGCCAATGCTGTGATGCCAATTTCTTGTTGGAACAAAAGACCTCACTTGCATTATTCTGTTACACATTCGAATGCGTCCAGCTGGCCAGAACCTTGCCGACAGCTACTGACGACACCTCCCGGTGAAGATTGAATGATTTCTCACACACACACACACACACACACACACACACACACACACACACACACACACACACACACACACACACACACACACACACACACACACACACACACACACACACACACACACACACACACACACACACACACACACACACACACACACACACACACACACACACACACACACACACACACACACACACACACACACACACACACACACACACACACACACACACACACACACACACACACACACACACACACACACACACACACACACACACACACACACACACACACACACACACACACACACACACACACACACACACACACACACACACACACACACACACACACACACACACACACACACACACACACACACACACACACACACACACACACACACACACACACACACACACACACACACACACACACACACACACACACACACACACACACACACCACACACACACACACACACACACACACACACACACACACACACACACACACACACACACACACACACACACACACACACACACACACACACACACACACACACACACACACACACACACACACACACACACACACACACACACACACACACACACACACACACCACACACACACACACACACACACACACACACACACACACACACACACACACACACACACACACACACACACACACACACACACACACACACACACACACACACACACACACACACACACACACACACACACACACACACACACACACACACACACACACACACACACACACACACACACACACACACACACACACACACACACACACACACACACACACACACACACACACACACACACACACACACACGCACACACACACACACACACACACGCGCGCGCACACACACGCACTCACGCACGCACGCACGCACACACACGCACGGACGCACGCACGCACGCACACACACACACACACACACACACACACTCACACACACACACACACACACACACATATATTATATATATATATATATATATATATATATATATATATATATATATATATATATATATATATATATATATATATATATATATATATATATATATATATATCTGACGCTAACGGGTCCTGCTTACACTGTAATGAAATAGTGTAGTACCGTCTGGGACGTTGCTGCGGTCAAAAAACCCTAAAGGGGCACTGGCGAGAAGGAGACGCTGGCCTCCGTCGATAGGATAATGCGTTATAAATACACACTCACTAAATGGAACTACTATTTGCTAGGAAACCTAAGAAGAAACATAAATGTAGCCTACACTTGAGAATTTCGCAAGAAAAAAAAACACTCGGGGACAATTATTTCTAAACGCGTATCCCACAGGCTAGTCACTACACCGCTAGTCACTACGAAATAATGCCAAAATGTTCGTTTTGGTATGGACGCCACTGGTTGAATTAACTGAATTAACTCACAAGAATATTTTACACTAAGTATTTGGGAAATAACTCCGTGTTTCGCTGCCGGACAAACGTCATGGCTGCAGGAAAGAAAAAAAATGAAAATTAGTTTTGTGGGAAAAGAAATGGCGACTTATATATATATCTCACGTATCGGCTCACACCTGAACCACGCCGTAAGGGAAGTGATAAAGGAATGAGTGAGAGAAGAAAGGAAGGAAGAGGTGCCGTAGTGGAGGGCTCCGGAATAATTTCAACCACCTGATGATCTTTAACATGCACTGACATCACACAGCACACGGGTGCCTTAGCTTTTCGCCTCTATCTAAACGCAGCCGCCGCAATCAGGTTCGTACCCGTGAACTCCGGATCAGTAGCCGAGCGCCCTAATCACTGTGCCACCGCGGGGAATGTAGGAACGAGCCACAGAATTCATTTCTACCGAGAACAATTATTGTCTCGAGTCATCTTCAGTGTTCCTTTATATAATCAATTGTTCATTTCGCATTTGATCATCTATCTTTACCTTCGAAGGATCTGCCCTAAATCGACTCCGGCATTTCGACCACCTGGGGATCTTTAACGTACACTGACATTGCACAGCACACGGGTACCTTTGCGTTTCGCCTCCATCGAAACGCGGCCGCCGCGGCCGGGAGTTCATTCCCGAATATGGTACAATTTTAAAGCTTTTTCCAGCCAAGATAGCGCAAAAAACTAAATAAAAACGCCACCTCTCCTTTTCATTAATGGCAGCGAGGTTTCATCAGCGAGGTTTAATCAAAGGCCGGGGGGTGCTGTTTTATTTTTAGAAAAACTAATGTTTTTAAGCCACTCAGAGGCTCTAGCATTAAAAAGTGGCTTATGGTAGCAGTACAGTCAAAGGAACCTCTTTCACTTTCTTTACTTTTATTTATGAACAGCATTTACAGAAACCTTCAAGAGATAAATGTAATTGCCGTGAGGTACTATATTTTATTCCCATATCCAATCTTGTGACTAAAACATCGGCCTGTGAGCCATACTTAAAAAGAAGTGTTGGCAAGTGTGCGAACTAGAGACCTTCCCGTCGTGAGACCTCTCAATAATTAGAGTGCTCTAGCGCATTCTAAATCCTAGAGACATTAGATGACTTATTAGGCAATATCAAAAGACAGGACAGATTAGATTTATTAAATTTTTGCTCAAAATGTCACAGTAACACTCGGCAAACTGTGTGCTCTGAAGGGCAAAATGTTGAAGGGAACTCAGGTGTCAAACACGCATGTTGAAAATTTCAAAAATATATATTATAAACATATCATCACTGATACGTTAAGAGTAACTTTTTACTGTGCAGTGGCAGTTATCGCCATATTAATATTCTTTTCACAAGGGAGACGCCAAAATTCATATCGAAGGACTGCTGCAGCGCGCGACTGTTTTCTCCGTTGATCGAGATTGCTGTATATATTATAGGTGCCTTATGTCTATGTTTCGTAGTGATTTCCCTTGCTTCCAGGGAATGAAACTAATGTGAGGACTGTGTATGGTCGGTAGTTTCGCCTTTTCTGTGAGTTTCGCCACTTATACAAAAGATGCAATTTTCCCAACAGCAGCGTTGGAAAGCGAAGTCTTAACTCATGCACTGCGTATTGCCTGAGCGCAAGTTCAACGTACCTGAGGGCAATTAGGCCGGTGTAACAGCCTTTTATCACTAGGCACTAAACCGATTGCAACCAGCCCTGAGCAAAATCGTCCGTTGTCGCGTTGTCTGTTCGCAGTTAGCCTAGCGCGAGCGGTCCCCCTGCGGCGCTACCCGCTAATCGGAGTCTTCGTAAAGGGGCTTTGAAACACCCTCCGAGGAAAGCACATCAACACGCTTAATCACTGCAATGGGTTGTCGTGAAAACCTGAGCCAAATAATACACTTCTACTGGCAGCAGAGGACCCGCAATCACGCGCGAAAATTGACGAGCCCTTCCCGGCGACTTTTTAATGCTCGCACCCTCCTCCGTCGCTCGCATCCACGTATACGTGTTGAGAGGTGGCTACTGGTTAGATTCTTTCAGACGTCAGGCAGCTAGCATGGCCGCGGCCAATTAGCCGCGTAGCTTCGGCGGATCACGAAGCTACGCTCCCGGAGGTGGGACCGACGGAGGAGCGCCGACTTTCCAGCGTGCAAAGAGTGACGACAGGAGACGGAAAGGCGCGACGACGCGGAAATTAAATTTTTTCTACAGATAACTCAGCTTCTAAAAAGCGCATTAGAAAAGTTCTTGCTGGGCAGTATTCGTGAAGAGGCGTGCTTTAAGATCCCAGCCATGCTGCAACTTTATTAGAGCCCCT
Source organism: Amblyomma americanum (assembly GCA_030143305.2). Lineage (NCBI taxonomy): Eukaryota > Metazoa > Arthropoda > Arachnida > Ixodida > Ixodidae > Amblyomma > Amblyomma americanum. Next base: position 49,881 of record JARKHS020007427.1, read on the forward strand.
TTCAGAGCCCCTTTAAGTAGCAAAAATCTGCACGTTCTCACTCAAATCTGATAAGCTTTCTCTGTAGTTATTTTATCTCAGCCCACCGCGGCAGTGGGCTCATTGTTTATGGCACTCGGCTGCTGACCCGAAAGACGAGGTTCGATCCCGGCCGCGCGGTCGAATTTCGACGGAGGCGAAATTCTGTAGGCCCGTGTACTGTGCGGTGTCAGTGCACCTTAAAGAACCCCGGGTGGTCGAAATTTTCGGAGCCCTTCACTACGGTGTCCTTCATAGCCTGAGCCGCTTTGGAACGATAAACCTCAATAAACCAAACCTAATTTAATCTCTTCCATTGATGTGACATATCGTTTTCCAGTGCATGGTCAAAGACTGGATGGATAAGTCCCCACTGGATAACATCCGAGACCTTATGTGCAACATTCTGAGGGGCACCAGAGTTATATTCGACAACGTGTTTTTCGTGGGGCCAATTATGTACAGGCACTTAACAAGAGCAACATGTAAGTATGCGGCAAGTCACTAGAATACGCGCCTATATTCGACATATTCATCTGATTCGTCATGCAATAGTCGTATGTAGTGATGAAGAGATATGTTTACAAGACTGCAGAATTCGTGAGTTCTGAATTGCATACCATCTCACAGTGGTACCGCCGTAGGCATGGTGCCAACAGAATATTCGGCGGATGTGTTGGATTATCAGATGATGACCCGCACATGACTCTCTTTAGAGTGGCCTCACACTGTGGTCAAAAAGAATTTTTAATTAGAGCTTAGAGTCACAGACGACATTTTGCTTGTTCAGAATTGTCTAGATTCGGCTCCAGCATACGTGGGCAGCGCAAGCTACGTTCATAAGAGCATTCCAGCACACTTCGCAGCATCCAACTACGGTACGTTTTGGTGACCTACGCATTGTAGTGGCACAAATGTTGAGAAGCAGATATTAAGTATGTGTGATTTAGTCATTTTCGCAACTGGGTTTCCCTCGAAAGCCCCCGAATGCATCCTAAATTTACTTTGTTTAGAATAATGGAAAGCCAGCAGTATGAACAAGTACATGTACGGCCAATCACTAATAAAACGTGAAAAATTCACTTGTAACGGGAACATCAAAACAAGATGATTTTAATGGAAAGAAACTGAACACAACTCAGCTTGGTTCACACTTCAGTCGCACTGTACCTGCTGTGTGAAATCCTAACGGATATGCGGCTGTATTTCTTGAAAAAATTTCATGCCCCTGTGTTGGTGTTTCGCTTACGCACTCTTCGTTCCATTTCACGCTGATGTTACAAAAAATACTTGAAGCTGATGAACCAGAGGTATTTTAAAGGGGAGTGCACCTCTCAGAATCTATAGTGGTATACAAAAAATAACCATGCAGTGTGCGCCTTTCATGAACAGTGAGCATTAGTTGACCTGCCCTATTTGTTGTAGTGGCTGCACGAACATTACGTGTGTGTGTCGTTGTCACTGTTACTTTACGGCTAAACTGTCGACGAGAGCTAGACAGATACAGGATTATTTATACTGTTAATTATTTACATAAGCGGCAAGTTTTGGGCTTGTAGTTGAAAGGAAGAACTCAGGGAGCCATACGTATTAAGCTCATTGTACTGCAAGTTGGTAGACCTTGGTGTTATAAAATCCACTAATGCCGGCTGTAAATTGACCACAAAATACAAGGGGGACTGAATGGTCAGGCTTTATTGCGTCTCCCGTTTATTCCACAGTTTGGTTTGTGTTTAATTTGCAATGTTGGCTTTAGAGCAGTAAACACAGAATACACAGTTATTGCCTAAATATTCACCTTAATGGTAAATATGTGACTGCATTTAAATTTTAAAAAATGAGCAAAAAACAAAAGCATTGCTTCAGTTTAGGTGACCCTGATAGCTAGAAATGGTCATAATATGTGCAGTAGGACCCGCAGAGTGACCAATATCTTTTTGCGATTTGAATATTTCACGTGATTTATTCCACATATTTTCAGAATATATTGTAAGCAGTTACAGTCCTTGTGGTTTATAATTTTCGGCGGAAAGTATTTGGATCAGAGGGATGCATTTCAGTCGAAGCCTTCCGTCGCCAAAGTGTATTTAAAGTTATTTCCGCATTTCCTCGTAATTAGCTTAGAAAAGTCGAAATGATTTTAATGCTACGTGTACAGAAAAGTCGTCTGCTTATATTATATTCATTTTAAAAGCCCGCAGTTGTTTCGTACTGAAGTGCAGAGAAGTAGTGATTCGGGTACATTTCGCTCAAAATTTACTGCATGGCGATAATGCGGATGAATGATGTGCGCAAAACATTAGACGAACTACGTACCAGGGAGCAACACAAGGACTGGCGCCAGTCCTTGTGTTTCTCCCGTGTACGTGGTTCGTCTAATGTTTTGCGCACACCGTTAATCTGTATTATTATCATGCACCAACTAGGCCCAATAAAAGTTAATAACTGCATGTCACTAAGTTCTTTCTTCTGATCAAGGTTGCCACTTCTGTAATGGTGCAAACATGATGATGTCGGTGCGCATCGTCAGACGTAGCTTCTTTACGTTTCAGGCCAATAAATCTAACGACAGATCCGCCACGGAGGTCAAGCACTCCAATTCTTTGACTGAGCACAAAGCATTAATAAAGCTAAATTGGATCAGTGTTCATTGTTCTTCTTGGTTCGGTTTACCTCGCAGTAAAAACACCACTGACATTGTTTTACTGCAACATAATGCTAGAACTATAATACTGTTACACATTTATGCACTTGCAGTGATTTTCTGCGCGGTATCACTACCTGGATTCAATGGGGACAAAAAAATATATTTTTTGCACCAGAATGTTCTCCTTCATAAAAATATAAACCTTATCTAGCGCCACCTTTGCTTATGGTAGCTATAGGCACAGTTAAAATGCATAGCCGATATTTGTAAAGGACGGTCATAGTGATTTTCTTTAAATATAACTCATTTTAAAAGATTCCATATGAGCCTCGTGAACAAGCGCTATTTCTTTAAGTTGTCGTTGGTATCGAGAGGTACCCACACTTTCCATGCATTCCAAGCTCCGTAGAGAACATGGGGCTACTATGGATAAAAACTTGCCCTTGCTCCCTTTTGACCTGCATGCTACAGCCTAAGTTCAGTGCTGTTTCATGCCACTCATACATAAAAATACTTAACTCGAAAGAAAGTATATCCGCTATTATTTTTGATGAAAACGTGGGAGTTAGAGCCTGGAGAAAAATGATATAGTTCTTCTGATAAGACAGCTGCCTGGAGATTCCTGTGAACTCCCGATATCACGGCTGAGATGAAGGCGCTTTCCGGCTTATGTATTGACGCACGCTGTTTGACTAATTCTGCCAGCTCCCTTTCCTGTGGGTCGGATGCTTGTTGGCGTTGCTTGTTGTCGGTAAGTGTCGTTTTCCACGCCGAATGTTTGGCAGGTCTGTCTGTCCAGCTCCGGAATCGAAGTTGGTCTGAGAGCTGCTCCTCCGAGATGAGAATGTGGTCCCACCTGCGCTCCCACTGCCTCCACTTATATGCGGAAAAGAGTCCTCCCTTGGTTCCCAATTCGGTCGACTGCTGACCCGTGATCGAGAGGGACGTTGGCTCGCTGACGCTCCTGGCTCTCAGGCACTTGTGTCTGCACTTGAGCAGGAGATTGAGCGCGACTGAGACTGATGGGACGAGTTGCCACTGCGATTCTCTGCGAAGCGGTGCTTGCTACTCCTGCTGTTGGTCGGATGTGGGCCCTCGCACATGATGCACATCTCTTGGCACGTTTGTTCCTGTCCGTCTTGTGGCGGCGCATGTTCGATGCCGCATCTGAGGCAGGTTGGGTGCCTTGGCTCCGGGCAGACATCCGCTCGATGTCCCGTTTTGCGGGAATCAAAACACGCCTACGGTCTGTTTCTAAATGGGAAGACCTCGAGCGTGAAGTCCAGATATCGGACGTGGCGGGGAGTGTGGTGTTGGCAAAGGTGATCATGAAGTGGCGAGTCTGGCCCAAACGCCGCCCCGCCGCGATGGGAAGGTCAGGGTTACGAGTTTTCAACTCGTTAAAGATGTCGAAGTCCGTCCCGTAGCTGTACGCTCCGTAGAGCACGCCTCTGATAGAATTATCTGGTGCCGGGGCGTAGGCAGCGAGGGAAAATGCGCAATTAATCGAAATACAATCAATTAAGTAATGATTAATTAAATGTGTAAGGCGTGACGTCATGGTCAAAAATGGTGAATAATGGTTAATTAAGGATGAGTTAAGGGTGTTAGTGGTGAATTAAGGTCAGTTAAGGGTGAATTAAGGAGAATTAATGGTTCAACGGAGCGGTGCGAAGCGATGCGAAGCCAAACGTGAAATAAGTATAAAACCCAATCAGGTTCTACGTGTCGCTGCTATGCCATTGTCGGTTTGCTGAAGTGACGTCACGATCACGTCTGACACATGGAGTGACGGCGCACCAAAAAACAACGACTTCAAATTATTATACCGCCCCTTCTGCTTCGGCGCACCGCTTGTAAGCCAGTCGCTTTTTTGCCCTTGCCGCGTGCAGATGCTGTGTTAGCGCACTGACGACGTGCTGCTTAATTGCGCGTTGTGTGGGCGTGTGGCATCATGTTTAGGCCGGCAATGCCATTGCATAGTGCAACTTCAACGACCAGACCACATATAAAGAGAGGTGAAGAAAGGCAAAAAGAATTAAAGAAAAGCAAAAAGAGGCGGCGAGTACCCACGAGACATCAATGCTTTCGCATTACTGCAAGGGGGGTTGCCGCAGTGATCTCGATTTTTTGTTTGCTTAAGAGGCTTCATCCTGACATGGGCGCCTTGTTTGTTAGAGCGAGAAAAATTGAACAGCACTCTAACAAAAAAAGTGTCCATGTCGGGATGAACCCTGTTGAGAAGGAATATAATATGTTACTTGGAAATGAAAGGCGCGGTAACTCTCTCACTTCTCGGTGTACATTTCAACCATGCCATGAGAGAAGAGAAGAATATGGGAGTGAAAATGGAAAGAAAAAAAAAAGTTGCCGTAGCTGAGGGCTCTTTGATAATTTTGACCACCTCGGGATCTTCAACATGCACCGAAATCGCAAAGCACACGGGTGCCTTTTGAAGCAAAAGCTTCCTTACGCTAGGTAAAGCGGATTTCGCCGTGTGTTGCCGGTGGACCTTCAAGTGAGCCAGACGTCAAGTTTGGCTATAGGCCTTACCATATGTGGTCAAACCATGGTGTTGGACTACATTACCTTTGGCCTTTCGATTCACTGGTAGAGGGCGGTGGAGTAGGCCACAGCGCTTATTGGGTGACCAACCTTTCGCGATAAGTACCATTTGCAGGGCGGCAGGTTGAGCGCTGGCTGTCCCGTGTGCGGAACGCACTCAACGTTACAGAGGCTAAGCAGCGTCTACTTGACCGATGCACCACAGTTTTCGCTTTCTAACCAGGTTCAGCAGTAGTTAAACCATAGCTATTTTTTTAAAGTGAAAATTGGCTTGTGAGGAATAGAAATTGCGCAGTAACTGTCTCACGTTTCTCGTTCCCACACCAGGTTGATCTGCTGCAGGAGGATCTGTCGTTGCTGCGCATCCAGGTTTCGCAGCATCTGGTATGTAACCCCGTCCGGTCCGGGCGCCGAGCGGCGGCGGCAGCGCTGCAGCGCATTGTTCAGTTCCGCCGCGGTGAACGGCGCATCACAAGGACCTTCTGAGGCGACGGGCGAGGGACTGGTGTCGCTTATGGGGCTCTCAGGAGCACCTATGTTAGTGGAGTTTGCGGGGCTGGGCGGCGCGAATCGATCGGAAAACCGCTGCAAGCAGCGTGTTGCAGCGCTGCCGGGAAGTCCACGGGCACCATCACCCTTTCGGCGCGACGCCTTGGCCGCAGGAGAAACGGCTCGCAATCTTTAGAAAAATAGGTTTTTGGGGAAAGTAAATGCCGCAGTATCTGTCTCACATCTCGGCGAACACCTGAATGTAATGCAATGGAAGGAAGGAAGGAAGGAAGGAAGGAAGGAAGGAAGGAAGGAAGGAAGGAAGGAAGGAAGGAAGGAAGGAAGGAAAACGTTTATTGAGCTCTAGAAAAAAGGTGAGCAATTTGGCGGAGTCAGGTGTGTCGTCCGTCTTCTTAGCAATGGTCGTCTGCCCCTAGTGCAGTGCTCCGCTTGATGCCGCTGCCAGCTGTGCTCGCCGGATTAGCCCAAGTTGGACGTCCTGACGGTCGCTGGAGAGCATTCCTTCCCATTGCTCCGCACTCGGGTTTGGTATTTTTGGGGCCACCTCTATTTTCTGGCAGGCCCACGTTATGTGAAAGAGCGTGGGTGTTTCCTGGCACCATGGGCATTTGTCTGTGTATTGTGTGGGTTGTATTTTGTTGAGTGTATTTAGATTTGGGTATGAGCCCGTCTGTAGCAGCCTCCCGGCGTCGGCGTCTTCCCTGGAGAGAGATTTATGCGGGGGGGGGGGGGGGGGGGGTACCGTTTCCTGCAGCCCTTGTAGTGGTTTAAGATTGCCGAGTAATCTCTAGGGACAGGTTCGGCTTCCTCGAGGTCGCTTGTGGAGGGAGCTCGGTAGAAAGTGTACCCTTTATTGCTCTATTTACAGAGTTGTTCAGCGGCTAACAGAGACCTACCATTTTAAGGAAGGATCTTCCCTTCCATGTAGTGAGCGCCCCTATTCCAAGGCGCCGCTGAGCTTGGCTACTCTTTGGGCGTGTTGCACCAGTCTTCTCTGGAAGGCTGACTCGCCGCTGGAGAGCAAGCTCTCCCACTGCTCCGCACTCGGATTTTCTAATCTGTGAAGTGGGAAGTTATTCCTGCACTGCAATGTAATGTGATATAGTGTGGGGGTCGCCACGCACCACGGACATGTGTCCCTGTATTTATTGGGATACATTTTATGTAGTGTGTGTAAATTCGGGAAGGTTGCGGTTTGCAATCTTCGCCAGCTGACTGCTTCGCGTTTCGTTAGTGATGTGTGTGGCGGCGGATATACTAATATTTTGTCTCTATGGAAATTTAATATTTCTGCATTAAATGGTTCTACCATAATAGAGATCATTGGGCCTATTTCTAGCTCCGCTCGGTATGTAAGCTCGCGAGAAAGGCTATCAGCCCTAATATTTCCTTCTATTTCAGTGTGTCCTGGTATCCAGAATAGAGTGTATCTAGAATATAGTGTGGGGAAAGTAAATGCCGCAGTATCTGCCTCACATATCGGCGGACACCTGCACCGCACAGTAAGAAAAGGAATAAAGGAGGGACTGAGAGAAGAAACGAAAAGGTGTCGTAGTGGGGGCTCCGGAAAAATTTCGATAGCCTGGGGATCTTTAACGTGCACTGGCATCGCAGAGCCCACAGGCGCCTTTGCGTTTCGCTTCCATCGAAACGTTGCCGCCTCATTCAGGTTCGAACCAAGGTACACCGGATCAGTAGTCGAGGCTGTATATACTGAGCCATAACGTAACCCTCTCACTTATCAGCGGACACATCAACCAAGCTGTGCGGGAAAGACAAAACTTTATTAAAACAGCAGTCAATTAACAACAGGAGAGAAGTCCATCTCCAACGTCGCTCCTATCTGTCGGCCAGAATCTCTTGCTACACAGGAGCTGTGAAAGAGAAAGAAGAGAAGGCCTGTAATCGACACCTCCGTCTCTGGTTGGCTCCGAGCGCGCTTACCGCAAGAGCAAAGACGCGTACTTCATAGGCGCTCGGGCGGTACGGGTTTCATGACATTGCACCGGCTGACACCCGCGGAAAACATGATGCACACAGGTCCGGTTACCCCTATCTACCCTTCATTGTGCGCAATACACTTTTGCACAGTCGTATTTTCGTACCAAAATAGAATTGAATTGGAATTGAATTAGCTGTTAGGGAAAGAAACTGGCGTGGCATCTGTCGCACATATCTGCAGATACCTGAACAGCGCCGTAAAGGACGGCATCAAAAGTGGGCCGGAACGGCTCTGCGTATACCGTTGCGGATGGCGTATATGATTTTTCGTTGCCTGTACCTTACGTCTCTTAGATTGGCGGCTAATTCAAGACAGGCAATCAAACCGAGGCATGGTGGTGGTGGTAGTGCTTTTGTTAAAAATAATAGTAAAAAGGAAGGAAAAGATTTTTGCTGGCCCCGGCATCTGCCATCACTACTGAAGCACCTGAGCTGGAGCAGCGGAAATAAAGGATAGCAGGCAGATTGGAGAAATGAAATGAAAGAGCTGAGGTGACAGGAAGAGGATAGGGGGAGAAGTAATATGTACAAACTGTTTACACATCAAGAAATGTGTCCAGGTTGTGCGCGTGATTAGTTCATTTTAGAGGAATTAAATCACACACGCGCACAGCACACGCGCGACACACTGCTGCACTCCGGCGATGAAGCGGCATCGCCGGCGCAGAAGGCATGTCGCACATTCACTGGTTGTAGCGCCTGCACTGACTCTACAGAAGGGGTGTTCTGCTTTTGTGATCGCTGGGTGACAGATGGCTCCTGAGAAGCAAGCACAGTTCTCTAAGTAGCAGGCCCGGGCAGACCCGGGTCCCGCGGCTTTTGGTCTGGAGACGGGGAGTCCGGTCTGTCCGTACTTGCAGGCAGACTCTTGCAGTTATTCTGTGCAGACGACTTTGGTCCATCTTCGGTTGGGAGCTCATGACTGAGTTCACCCGACGCTTCCACAACATCCGACATATCTAAATGAGTTCTGACACCAACTTATCCTCATGTGTACAGTTGGCCTGGCGTAACCTGTCAGCATAACTGATAACACAGTTGTCCACTGTGTGCCCTATGCGTCGGCACTGGATGCATCGAGGCGTAAGACAATGACGCCGCACATGACCGACACGACTACAATGAAGACACAGTGTAGGCCTGCCTGGAATCATAACTAAAGCTTGTACCCCGAAAATGTCGCGCGTGTGAGGAATAGTACTTGCTGACACTCCGTCCTTAAGTATGAGCAAAATTTCACGGTTAACTGTTTCCATGTGTTCCATTCCTGGCCACCGCCGCTTCTCACGCTCGGTAATTTGTACAGTTACAAAAGGCTCAAAAGTTTCCACAATCATCCGGTGCTTCATATAGCGCAGGAGCCAATGAATCTTAAGCTTCACGTTTTTGGTACGGGTAAAACACGATACCTTTTGGACCTTTGACGTGGAACTCTGCTGTGCCAATAAATTTCTGTTTTGAGGAACTGCTCTCGCCGGTAACCATCTAAACGTGGCTCATTTGGTACCGGCAAGTACACAGAATCTCACGGAGGCGCACAATATGTGCGAGCGCGTCTCGGAAGTGAGTCGGGAGCACGGTATGGGCGACCCTTGAGGTCTGCATGAAGAAAGACGGTGTTGAGGACAACATTACCGGCAGTAAGTCGAGGGAGGACTACGTTGTTCGAGTCCGTGGCAACTTCAGGTGTCGGAAGACCTCGGCCAGCGGACTATGCGCTGTTTCCACCTAGAAGCATTTCAACAGACAGCTGATCAGAATGGCTTCGTCTTTCTACTACGCTATTTTCTGCCAACGCGCATGAAGTTCTCCTTACTGTTTCTTAATATTTCAAGGTTGCCCCAACCTAATATATGCCTGGCGGCAAGGGACGCTTTATTTTTCATCATTTTTACAGTTCTACAATAATCTTTTTCTAGCGTAAGGACGGTGGGTGATGGTGAAAACATTTTTTTAGCAGGGACAGGAGCTATGTTTGATCAGCCCGTAGGGGACCGATCTTTACATGGACTAGGTGGAGGTCCCTAGTTTGGGACACCAGTGCCAGTGGCAGCCGCCCGGCGCGCCCGACTAAGGCTTGTTAGGCCTGTAAGTCGTGAGAGCTGTGCAGGATCGCCTCGCAGTCCTCACGTGTTGGGTTGGAGAAGGGGGGAATGGCTGGGTTGGAAGGGCAGGTCCACTGAATGCGATAGGTGTCAGAAGACACCGTCTACAGTGCGGGCAGCTGCCGTTAAAGGAAAGTTCTCGATAGTGTTTGCGGAAAGGCGTCGAATCAGACGGATGCCTCCCAAAAGCCCTCCAGTGTTTCCAGCATTTAAGATTCACGACGAATTGGGTACTTAATCAACATCTTAACCACACATCAGTAACACAGGCACCGCGGTGGCTCAGTGGTTATGGCGATCAGCTGCTGACCCGAAGGTAGGTAGGTAAAAACTTTATTGGTGAACCAAGTAAGGGAAGGCGTTAGGGGAGGTTTGGTTGGCTTGGTTCTTAATTCCGGTTGGCGGCCATCAGTCCATGATTTCCGGCGACCTTCTGCGGCCATTCTACCATCGTCTTCTGTGAGGCCGGCTCTGAGCTAGAGTCCGCGATCTCCCAACCTGCTAGGTCTGTGAGGTTCCAGTGAGCTGGTGGTTGTAGTTCGCGGCATATGAAGAGTGTGTTCGAAGTTTGCTCTCAGAGGCCCACAAAGAGAGCATTCGGGCTTTTATTGACCCGGGCGTACTAGTGATAGATAGGGCAGTGAAGGAAACGTTCTGGACAGGAGTTAGGGCAGTGAAGGAAACGTTCTGGACAGGAGTTGCCTCCGTATAGTCTGTTGTTCCTTCGTGACGGTGTGGGGTGGTGGCACGAAGACGTGGGTTCGATCCCGGCTGCGGCGGTCGATTTTCGATTGAGGCGAAATTCTAGAGGTTCGTGTACTGTGCGATGTCCGTGCACGTTAAAGAACCCAGGTGGTCTAAATTTCTGGAGCCCTTCACTAGGGCGTCCCTCATAACCTGAATCGCTTTGGGACATTAAGTCCCCTAATAATCACATAAAAAGGTGGTGGTGGTAGTGGTAGTGGTTTTATTAAAAATAATAGTAAAAAGGAAATAAAAGATTTTTGCTAGCCCCGGCATCTGCCATCGATACTGAAGCACCTGAGCTGGGGCAGCGGAAATAAAGGATAGCAGGCAGAATGGAGAAATTAAATGAAACAGGTGAGGGGACAGGAAGAGAGCATAGGGGAGAAGTAATATGTACAAACTATTTACACATTAAACATAACAAAAACGTCAGTGATAAAAGCAGGAACACCGGGCTAAAGGGCTTCTCCTCACCGCACTTTAGGCCAACAAAGTGCCCCCTGAATTTTTTCTGCTTAGCGGGATCTTCGCTGAGCTGCAGGGCTTCGAAACCTTTTCTGCTATCAATACCTTCTTCCAATCCGGGAGTACATAGAGGACAACAAACTGTATCCCCACAGCATGTCCGGATTCAGAGCAAAATTATCGAACCATGACGTACTGCTTCAAATCAAAGAAGTACTCGGGAACGTTCCCAGGAGCAGGGAGAATATAATAATGGCATTTAAATCAAGGGGCTTTTGACAATGTAAGCCACGAGGCTATCCTCACAGGCATGAACGACCTGAACTGCGGGAGGAGAGTCTACGGCTACGTCAAAGCCTTTCTTTCAAACAGAACGGCAACGATTGGCCTGGGAGAGCTGCGATCAGAAATGTTCCTTACTCGAAACAAAGGGACGCCTCAGGGGTCCGTCATCTCCCCCACGATTATCAACATAGCCATAATTGGCTTGGCAAAACAGTTAAAAGAAATCGACGACATACACCATGCCATGTAAGCCGGCATCACCATGTGGGTCAACACAGGCTCGCTCAGCGAGAAAGAAGAGAAGTTACAAGAGGCAGCCACCTGCGTAGAAGACTACGTCAGAGCAAGAGGACCAGTGTGCTCCACTGAGAAGTCCGAGCTCCTGAGAGTTTGGAGAGGAAAGAAATACCGCACAGTCCCCACCAGCGACGATTTAAATCTCAACGTCTACCTCGAGGGGAAGTAGATACCGGAAAAGACGCTCATCTGAATCCTGGGGATGTGGATACAGTCAAACCAACGCTGCACCTACACCCTCACCCTACTCAAGGCATTTGTCCTACAAGTGGCCCTCATGATCACGCGCATCTCACTCTGACGCCACGGCATGCGAGTGGAGGACATACGCAAGCTGGTCAGAAGCCTAGGGATCAACTGAATGGCATACAGCCTCCCCTAATACAATTCCATCAAGAGTGAGCTACAACAGGCGGACGCGATTCTACGCAAAGCCTACAACACGCACTCCACCTTCCCCACAACACCTCAGCCGAAACGCTACTAGCCTTAGGACTACACAGCACTTTCGAGGAATTGAGAGAGGCGCAACTAGTCTCCCAACTGCGCAGACTACAGAAGACCCCATCTGGCAGGGAGCTCCTGAAGAAACTAGGCTGCGCCGATCAACTTCAAGAGATAGAGCGGACCGAAACAATTCCGCACGAGTATCGCAACACATTAAATGTAGCACCCATACCCAGGAACATGGATCCCAACGTACACAAAATACGCAGAGAGGCGAGGACTGAATACCTACAAAAGACACTAGCACCCCAAGAAACGACGTTATACGTGGACGCAGCCACATATGCCAGAGCAGCGCGGCAGAGCAACAGCAACGCGGTAGCAACGGTGATTGATTCGAACCTACGCGAGATTACCAGCGCATCAATACAAGATTGTACGATAGTCGAGGCTGAAGAAGTGGAAGTCGATCTATCGGCAGCGGAGGGCTATCGTTCCAAACGGACCCTAACAATCCTTACAGACTCACAAACGGCATGCCGCAACTACCTAAGCGGCAGAATAGGGCACGGAGCGCTCCGCATACTCCACCCCGGAGACCACATAACACAACGACAACCAACCGAAGTACCAATTAGGCATACGATAGTATGGACGCCGGGACACACGGTAGTGGCAGGGAACCAAGAGGCGGACAGGATATCTCGAGGTTGCACTTATTACCGAGCGTCCAACGTAGGCGACCTCGAGAGGACCGAACCTGTACCCCAAGTCTATTCCGCGATACTAAATTGCTACAAGGGCTGCAGAAAGTGGAATCCACCATCGCACAACTCCTTTAGCAAAGAGGCGTCTGTCGCGTGGAGGCAGCTACATACGGGCTCGTGCCCGAACCTAAAAGTACTCAGCAAAATGTATCCCACACAATACAATGACAAATTCCCCTGGTGCCCCGAAACACCCATGATGTATCACACAACGTGGTCATGCAGAAGATAGACGTGGTACCCGTTATATCAAACCCGAGTGCGGAGCAATGATAGGGAGTGCTCTCGAGCGATCGCCGGGTCGACCAAGAAGGTCTGATTCGGCGAGCACAACTGGCAGCAGCATACAGCGGAGCCCTGGACTGAGGGCTACCGACCCTTTTGCAAGAAGATGGTCGAAGCCACCTGAAGACCGCAGAAGATCAGTGAATCTAAAGCTCATTTCGTCGATAGCGTTATGGATCCCCAGCTGTATTAAGCGCTCAGTGGATGTGTATAAATGGAGTCGCATCGTCGTCTTAGGTGCCTTTCGAATAATAACTTCCAGTTGGTCCTTCTCCTTTTTGCTAAGTCGTAAATACGGGTTGGCGTACGTTACCTTAGAGAGAATGTATCCCTGAACTGAACTTAGGGCCTCCTTCTCTCCTAGCCCATTTATTTTCTTGATTACCCGGCGTAGCATTCTAGCGACATGCTCGGAGCAGGCTTGGAGCTGTCTGATTGTAGTCGTGTTAGTGTTGACGCTGGGTATGATGGCTCCCAGGAGCTTCATTTCTTTCTTTATCGGAATTCTCATGCCCTGGACCGTAACAGCGACAGAGGGAGCGGACGGCAAAAGTGTCTTATTCTTTTTCTTGCCGCAGTCGATCAGGAGTAACTCGGATTTCTAGGCCTCAAATGCCAAAGGGCCTGGTTCGAGGTCGGGTTCGAACTCGCGTACTCCTGACCGACAGCCGAGCACCCTAGCCAACAACCCAACAACGCTCAAACCGGGTTTTCTGCAACACGAGCTGATCCGTCTCGGTGGCTCATTGGTTACTGTGTTGTTTGCATTGGCGTTGCAATATAAAAGCCACCAACTCAAAACTCTTGGGGATATAAACAGAATTCAACATAGGTCGTTCAGATTGCGACTCCAGCATGTACAGAACACGCTACGATGCCTCTTTTCAACCGAAAGCTTCACTGCACTAGGCAAACGCGCTCTCTGTGTGACACTAAATTTTATCTTTTTTGATCTTGAACCGAGGAGAAACTACGTGACAGCTATGACGTCAATCAGGCATCCCTGCTAACTCGAGTGCTCGCCTCTGTTTCTCTAGGCTGTCGGCATTCATTGTATTTGCTGGCGTTGGCATTGACAGCTATGTAGAATCCGATGATTTTGAGGAATGGAAGGGCGCATAACTTGCTCCCTGGTTCAGTGGATGCCTTAGTCGCGCCTTGAGATACGTGGCGGTGGTGAGTGACAGAGAGAGAGAGAGAGAGATGAGGGCTGCATGCATTAGCGCTGATAATGTGGTAGACACGCGGCACTGCAGCAATAGGCTGCCGAGTTCACTGGGTGGAAAACCTCTGTGACCCACCATTATTTTAACTTCCACCTGCCAGGGTGACAGGATGGACGCGTTGTCTATCTACTGCACGGAACGGAACACAATCAACATTACAGACGCCAAGCCGCGTCTACTTGCCTGATTACAGCTTTCGCTCTAACTAGGTTCTGCAGCAGTTAAACCGGGGCAAATTTTTTACGCGACAGCGCATACAGCTCGTTCGGTCTAAAAGCAGTCGGCGTCGTAGTTTGAGTAGCTGTAGGCCCCGCGCGCCATAAATAGAACAAGGAACTGAGGAACAAGCCACCTTCAGAATTCTAATTCCTAGTTGGGGACAGAAACGTACCCGCAGTGGAAACAATCAGAATCCTAGGTCTGCACATGCCTTCGATTGGGCAGAACACAGTCCCCATCAGGAAGCTGGAGGAATACACGATGCAGAGCCTCAATCTAATCAAAGGGTTACAAGTAAGGGAGAGGGCTAAAAAATTGGCAGTGGCTGAGCTCGGCTATACCGGGATATACGTAGCGAGAGGTACGTTTCTCTGGCTGCGCTTGTTGTGGTCACTGTATACTTAGCAATGAGAGACGCGGGGTATACACGTCTTTATTCGTTTTGCTTCACAGAGACGTAGACTGCGCGGTGATCTGTGAAGTAGCATGCAGTGGTCTCAATTTTGTCGATACAGTATTTCGATTTGGTAGAGCATCTTTAGTACACAAACTCTATAGTAGTTCCCCATTGTGTAGTCTGGACGTTAGGGCCCGAAGCTAGTCAAACTTTTATTTCATACACTAAGATAGTCCCGTTTACTGTTGAAACCACTCAAATTCACACACAGCTGTGAAACTATTACCGTAAGCTGGCATACACGTGCAACCGCATCAATCGTCTGCTTGACAGGTGTTCCCGGTGCCACGTAGGCTCCGTGGGTGATAATGCCGCTTGCCAGAAGCCGAACACGGCAGGCTCCACCATTATCGTGCACACAGACTTCAGCGTTCTTATGCTGTTCAAACCAACTACTAGGCGACAACCTCAGAATCGGAACAGTTATTCTTCACTTGTCTATAACGCTGTTTAGCAGCGACTGGACTCTCCTTCTCTGTATGCGTGTCAAACGTTGCGATACAGACGCCCGCTACATCTCCGTCTTTTATATGCAATTTTGCGCATGCGACGCAAGGTTAGTGCGGCGTGCGGCGAGGTGGCGACGAAAAACGCGGCGCAGCTGTGGAGCCTCTCTGGGTACCATGGTGTCGGTGCATGCGCACAACTGCTCATCCGCATGACGTCGCGCTCGGGTTTGACAGTGGAGCGGGCGCGCGGCCGCGCAGGTGAAGCGCACGCCGCACTTTGCTCCTCTTCTGTTGCCATGGTAACGGGGCATGCGCCCAACTGGCCCCTCCCATGTACCGCGAAATTCTCGACTGGTAGCCCAGTGTACCCCCACTACAAAAGAGAAAAAAATTGGAGGACGCTTAAGTTTTGTCTTTAAGAGTAAACCGCGGCAGCGTGTCGTAGCGTTGCCGAGGAGTACACGGAACGCCATCGCCCGTTCGCGCGACGCGTGGCCGGTTGGGCAAGCTAATGAAAGGACGCCTGTCTCACATATCTCGGCGGACACCCGAACCGGGCCTTAAGAGAAGGAAAATGAAATTATAATAATAATTGGTTTTTTTGGGGAAGGAAATGTCGAAGTATCTGTCTCGTATATCGTTGGACACCTGAACCGCGCCGTAAGGGAAGGGATAAAGGAGGCAGTGAAAGAAGAAAGTAAGAAAGTGGTCGGAAAATGAAATGAAAAGTCGCTTTTAAGGAATGGAAATGACGCCTGTCTCACATTGCTCGCTGGACACCCGGACCACGCCGTAAGCGAAGGAAAAATAGATCGATCGATCAATCAATCAACCAAACAATCGATCGATCAATCAATCAGTCAATCGATCAGCAATACATTAATAATTACTAATCCATCAATCAATCAATTATGCAATCCATCACTCCATCAATCAATCTTTAACGCTGTCGCGTTAAAATCCCTTCCGTTACGACGTGGTCCAGGTGTCCACCGAGATGCGCCATTTTTCGCTCACGGCCGGAGAAGCCGACGCCGACGACACCGGCTTTTCTGGGGCACGAGCTCCTTAAGGCTATCGCGTTAAAACAGGAGGACGCTTAAGCTTCGCCTTTAAGAATGTAACACGACAGCGTGTTGCAGCACTGCCAGGGAGTCCACGGAATGCCATCGGCCATTCGGCGCGACGCCTTGCCTGTTAGACAAATCGTTATGCTGACTACGGTGAAACGGACGCGCGGAGCTGCAAACCACGTAGAAGCGCTGCCAGGCGCCTTGCCGAAACGCGCGGGACTCCAGTTGCACTCGCAGGTCGTCGGCACATCGTTCCGACAAACTCGATGCCATGAATAATAATAATAATAATTGGTTTTTGAGGGAAAGGAAATGGCGCAGTATTTGTCTCAAATATCGTTGGACACCTGAACCGCGCCGTAAGGGAAGGGATAAAGGAGGGAGTGAAAGAAGAAAGGAAGAGAGAGGTGCCGTAGTGCAGGGCTCCGGAATAATTTCGACCACCTGGGGATCTTTAATGTGCACTGACATCGCACAGCACATGGGCGCCTTAGCGTTTTTCCTACATAAAAACGCAGCCGCCACGGTCGGGTTCGAACCCGGGAACTCCGGATCAGTAGTCGAGTGCTCTAACCACTGAGCCACCGCGGCGGGGCATGAAATGACCGAACAAAGTTTGGTTTTCGTACGAGCAAAATGACACAGCTATGCTCGAGTCACTGCAGCGAAAAGCGGTCCGTTTTATCTATAACAATTACAGGCAGCAAGCCGCAAGCTTCGTGGTGAACGCTCTTTGGATGTGCGCTGCGTTGTTCGCCGTTAACCGCGTGATTCCCGCGTCCCCGCCCTGCCCCACTGCACCCGAACGAGACTAGCGGGAGGCGCTGCAGTCGCGCGCCATTTGTTGGGGCCGTGGCGTACATTGCGAGGAGGAGAAGGAGGAATTTTTCGCTCATTGGGAGCGGGAGGAATTCTGCGCTCACTGCCGACGCTGACGACACCGGCTTTTCTGCGACAGGAGCTCTTTAACGCTGAAACATTGAAAAGGCCGCACAGCAGACAGGCGCCTTAGCCTTTAGCCTCCATCAAAACGCAGCCGCCGCGGTCGTGTACGAACCCTTGAACTCCGGATCAATAGCAGAGCACCCTTACCACTGAGCTAACGCAGCGGCAACAGTAAAACTGCAATTCAAAATTTCGGTAGAGGGAGGGTCTCTCTTGTCACAGCCAAAGTTTTAAAAGAAATAAAATTTTACAGGCAAATTAACATAATTTGGACCCTCGCGCACGAATGTCAGTAGCAACGAGGCTGCCAATGAGTTGGCTCGAGATCTCCAGCACCGAGCAGCTCAAGAAGCGCCTCACCTCAAGAACCACAGAAGACAAGGGCAACATATTATATCAAGAAGTAAGTCAGCACTACAGGCCCCCGCCGCGGTGGCTCAGTGGTTAGGGCGCTCGACTACTGATCCGGAGCACCCGGGTTCGAACCCGACCGCGGCGGCTGCGTCCATATGGAGGCAAAACGCTAAGGCGCCCTTATGCTGTGCGATGTCAGTGCACGTTTAAGATCCCCAGGTGGTCGAAATTATTCCGGAGCTCTCCACTACAGCACCTCCTTCTTCCCTTCTTTCACTCCCTCCTTTATCCCTTCCCTTACGGCGCGGTTCAGGTGTCCAACGATATATGAGACAGATACTGCGCCATTTCCTTTCCCCAAAAACCAATTATTATTATTACAGGCAACACACGCTGGCAACTTCCCCCGCTTAGTGTGAAGTTAATAATCAGCAAGCGGTGGCGTAAAAACGTCTTCAAACAGGCAAAACGCTAAGGTGCGCGTGTGCTGTGCAATGTGAGTGCAGGTTTAAGATCTCCTGGTGGTCAAAATTATTCCGGAGCCCTCCACTACGGCACCTCTTTCTTCCTTTCTTCTTTCACTCCCTCCTTTATCCCTTCCCTTACAGCGCGGTTCAGGTGTTCAACTATATGTGAGACAGATACTGCGCCATTTCCTTTGCCCCCCACCCCCCAAAAAATAATGATAAAAGCGCACTCAGTACTAGTTTAATATATAATATCAAGGTAATATAGGATGACAAATGTAGGAAATGTGGAGCCAGAGGGACCATCGACTATAACATTTGGGAGTGCACAAAATCCTCAGGCAGGAGGAGTTCCCGGGTTCGAACCAGACCGCGGCGGCTCCGTTTCGATGCAGTGCAAACGTTAAGACTGCCGTTACGCTGTGCGATGTCCGTGCACGATAAAGATCGCCAGGTGGTCGAAATTATTCCTAAGCCCTCCACTATGACACCTCTTCCTTTCTTTTTTCACTCCCTACTTTATCCCTCCCCATAAGGCGCGGTTCAGGTGTCCACGGATATGTGAGACAGATACTGCGTCATTTGCTTTGCAGCTCCTCGCCGTCCAACTGGCTGAAGAGGCCGCCAGGTTCCACGGAATCCAGAAGAGCATCTGACGCGGCGACCCCGTCCACCTCAATCCCTCCTGGCCCTCATCTTTCGACTTAGAGGGAGAGCCGGAACATATAAGGTCGTTTCCTTCTGTTGGGCAATAAAGTCTTCACTCCTCTTGCGGCTCAGGTAGGGTGTCCACCGAGATATGTGAGACAGGCGCCATTTCCTTTGCTTAAGTTCTTCAGCGGGCAAGGCATCTTGCCGAACGGCCGATGTAATTGCGTGGACCCCTTGACAACGCTGAAAAACACTCTCGCATCACACTCTCAAAGACGAAGATTAAGCGTAATTTTCTTTTTTCTTTTTACACCCACCCTTACCACCCTGACCGGTTTCCGGCCCGACTGATCCAGTTCGTTTGAACTGAATTAAAGTTGACCTAGATAATGCGTCGTTGCCTTTGACTTCGTCAGGTGTTTTGTGTACTGAGGCGTACGGGAGTGATAATGAGTGTGCGAATTATATAGAACGGAGATTGCGCTCTACTCTATAAAAGATTCCAATTGACTGCCATGAGCTCTGCGCCTCGATGGCAGCGCCGCCGGGATGGAGACAAGTTCAGCGGCGCCGCCATATTGAATCACACGGGATCAGCGGCGCTAGCGTTTGTGACGGAGCCGTTCGTGCTCTCGGCGCGCTTGAAAGTGCTTTAACTTGAACGGCCTCTTGCAGCGAGAGCTACACTGGGCTACCACGTCGAGCATTTCGCGCTACATGGGAGAGGCAAGTTGTGATTCACTATGGCGGCGTCGCTTAAGGTGTCTCCACCCGTGGAGACACTGGCATCGAGGCACCCTAATGAGCTGTAAGAAGCAGCGCCATCTATGTCGTACGGAAGAAAGTAAATGCCCATTGCTTGCAGTGAGGTATGATAGTAGTCGTTATGAGCATGTTCGGTTCGAATTTAGGTTTAAGGTTTTTTAACGCGACAGCGTTAAGGAGTTCGTGTCGCAGAAAAGCCGGTGTCGGCATCGGCGGCGTTGGCCGTGAGCGAAAAATCCTTCTCCTCGCAATGTACCCCACTGTCCCAACAGATAGCGCGCGACGGCAGCCCCTCCCAGCGCTTCCCGCTCGTCTCGTTCGGGCGCAGTGGGACCGTGCGGGCACGCGGGAAACACTCGGTGAACGGCGAACAACGCAGTGCACATCCAAAGAGCGTTCACCACGAAGCTTGGGGCTTGCTGCCCGTTCTTTCGGCGCGGAAGCTATGCTAGCGCACGTGGCATCGGGTTTGTCGATTGGATTGGATTGCAAAACTTTATTTGTCCAACAGATGTAGGGAAGGCTTTAAGCCTTCCCACCTAGACGATGGCCAGGAGTCCTCGGACCCTAGCGGCGGTTTCGGCCAGTCGGACTGTCTTCAGTTGAATCTCTGGATCGAAGGGTTGGTCGAGTACGATGTGCAGACGAACTGCGACTGCAATTTGAGTCCCGCGCGTTTCGGCAAGGCGCCTGGCAGCGCTTCTACGTGGTTTGCCGCTCCGCGCGTCCGTTTCACCGCAGTAAGCATAGCGATTTGTCAAACGGGCAAGACGTCGCGCCGAACGCCCGATGGCGTTCCGTGGACTCCCTGGCAGTGTTGCAACACGCTGTCGCGCTCCACTCTTAAAGGCGAAGCTGAAGCAACCTCCAATTTTTACATTCTAAAGGGACTCAGGGTATGTGGGACGCTGTAGTGGAGGGCTTCGGTAATTTCGGTGACCTGGGGTTGTTTAACGTGCACTGACACCGCACAGGTATTGCGGATTTCAATTTCGCCCGCGGTGGCTCAGTGGTTTCGGCTATTCGATGGAGGCGAAACGCAAAGGCGCCCGTGTGGTGTGCGATGTCAGTGCATGTTAAAAATCCTCCGGTGGTCAAAATTAATCCGGAGCCCTGAACTACGACACCTCTTTCTTCCCTTCTTCTCTCCGTCTCTCCTTTATCCCATCCCTTAAAACGCGGCTCAGGTGACCGCCGAGAAGCCAGAGAGATACTGCTCATTTTCTTTCCCCAAAATCCAATTTTCATTTTCGTTGACGGGCAATTAAACGAAATCTTCGAAGACATCACCCGGGCGGAACGCGGAATCCGGTGATGAGAATTGGTTTTTGGGGAAACGAAATCGCGCAGTATCTGTCTCATATATGAGCCGACTCCTGAACCCCGCCGTAAGAGAAGGGATAAAGGAGGGAGTGAAAGAAGAAAGGAAGCAAGTCTTGCCGAATTAGAGGACTCCAGAATAGTTTCGACCACTTGGTGATATTTAACATCATCGCCTTGCGTTTCGCCTGAGCATCTTTAACGCGCTCTGACATCGCACACTACACGAGCCCCTTAGCGTTTTGCCTGCATAAAAACGTGGCGACTGCGTTTTTATGAGGCAAAACGCTAACGAGCCCGTGTGCTCTGCGATGTCACTGCACGTTAAAGATCCCCAGGTTGTCGAAATTATTCCGGAGCCCTCCACTACGCCCCCTGTATCATCCTTTTTCTTTCACTCTATCCTTTATCTCTTTCCTTACGGCGCGGTTCAGGTGTCCGCCGATATATGAGCAAGATACTGCGCCATTTTCTTTCCCAAAAACCAACTATTATTATTATTATTATTGCGTTTCGCCTCCATTGAAGCGAGGTCGTCGCGATCGGATTCGAACCCAGGAACTCAAGACTAGTAGCCTAGCGCCCTAACCCCTGAGCCACTGCGTCGGGGAGCCCGGTGGTAGCACGACGTTTTGTGCCCTGCGAGTGGTACGGTGGCTGCAGAAATTCGCGGCGTAATCGGGCTTCAGACGGGCAGGCATCCGTGACCGGACGTAATAATTGGTTCTTGGGGAAAGGAAATGGCACAGTATCTGTCTCATATATCGTTGGACACGCGAACCGCGCCGTAAGGGAAGGGATAAAGGAGGGAGTGAAAGAACAAAGGGAGAAGTAGGTGCCGTAGTGGAGGGCTCCGGAATAATTTCGACCACGTGGGGATCTTTAACGTGCACTGACATCTCACAGCACAATGACACCTAAGCGTTTTGCCTCCATAAAAACGCAGCCGCCGCGGTCGGGCCTGAATCCGGGAACTCCGGATCACGACTACTGATTCAGAGTTCCCGGGTTCGAACACGACCGCGGCGGCTGCGTTTTTATGGAGGCAAAACGCTAAGGCGCCGGTGTGCTGTGCGATGTCACTGCACGTTAAAGATCCCCAGGTGGTCGAAATTATTCCGGAACCCTCCACTACGGCACCTACTTCTCCCTTTGTTCTTTCACTCCCTCCTTTATCCCTTCCCTTACGGCGCGGTTCGGGTGTCCAACGATATATGAGACAGATACTGCGCCATTTCCTTGCCCCAAAAACCAAATATTACGTCCGCTCACGGCTGCCTACCCGTCTGAAGCCCGACTACGCCGCGAAGTTCTGCAACCGCCGTACCACCCGCAGAGCCCAAAACGTCGTGCTACCACCGGGCTCCCCGACGCTGTGGCTCAGGGGTTAGGGCGCTAGGCTATATGCGTCAGTTTTGTACAAGGCATGGAGCGACAACATATGTCATGGAGCCGCTACCGCGCCAGCGCCTGTTATGCGCGATAGAATTTTTAAATTTTGTTTTTTTAGGAAAGGAAATGGTGCAGTAATTGTCTCACATCTCGGTGGACACCCAAAGCGTGTCGTAGGGAATGCAGGATAGTGGGAATTATTGGAGAGAAAGTGATACTGTAGTGGACGGCTGTAGAATTATTTAGGCCACCTGGGCATCTTTAACCTGCGCTGACATCGCACAGCACATGGACGTCGATTTCTGTTTCGCCTCCATCGAAACGCTGCCGCCGCAGTCTGTTGCGTACGCGGGTACTCCGGCTCAGCAGCCGAGCGCCTTAACCGCGGAGCCACCGCGTGCGCATCTGTGTGCTGTTTTGGTGAACAGGTGTGAAGCCAAGAGAGACGCTGACCGGCATTACGGCCTCTTTTTGTGTAATTCATCTTTGACTTTAAGCTTCCTCCACTCCTTCCCGGCTTGGTTGAGGTGTCCATTAATATGTGAGATAGTTATTGCGCCTTTCTTTTCCTCTCAAATCACAATTACAACAGATATGCACACAGGCAGGAGCCCTCACTGGCGATCGTTATTTCTTGGAGCAGCGATGGGTTGTTTTGCAAGGTCTTCTATAGACTCCGAGCGATTTTTCTAATGGCCAAGGCGTCACGCCGAAAGGGCGATAGCGTTCCGGGCCTCCCTGGCAGCACTGAAACATGCTGCCGCGTACCAGATTTGAAGGCGAAGCTTAAGTGTCATGCAATTTTTATACGTTATGATTACAATGTCCTCAAATAGAGCACATAATATAACCATGTACGTATTAAATAAAGAATATTTCGACCAATGACAAAGTTCTCCAACTCACTGGCAAATGAACCTCTTCTATAGTAGAGAGACTGCTACGTGCTTCCTGGAAACGAGTAAACTACGGCTGGATCCATGTAAATCCATAAAGTGAATAGGACTCCTCTTTTCGTGAGAAAATCATTGTAACCAACTGAGTGCGTTCCGTTTCGATCCGCGCGAGATATTTTTTTCTGTTTATCTCTCTTGATTGCACGAAATTGTCCTGCGCAAACTGTCTGTTTCGGCCCAAGCACAGACCATAGGATAGTTCTTGATTATTCGATGCAAAACAAAGAATAATGAACTAAAGAACCGCACGAAGAGCCTATACAACACTGTGGCTGAAAATCCGGTGCCGGAGATAACGGTTATTAGGGTGTTGGGTATGTTAATCCAGCGTAACCGCTACAGTGGTGAGGCCATCAAAAGATTTCAGACGACTGCACGCCAGTTTGCAGAACTCCTTAAGAGGGTGTCCACAAGGCATCGCGGGATGGAGGAGACGAATTCATGCACGCTAACCCGGGATTTTCTTGCGAGTCGAATCACTTACTCTATCCCATACCGTCACCTTCGTCTTAACGAGCCGGAATCTGTGAACAGTGCCATATGTACGGCGTACAAAGCTGTCCTCGCGTCGCCGAAATTTGTCAGCACTAAAAAGTTTCCGTGCCTAGCTGTCTGTAATGCCCTAGATGAACTGATCGAGGCACAAAAGAAATCACATATTGAAAGCCTCTCTCGTACTGAGGCTGGGAGACACATACTAAGCAAAACTTAACATTATTCCTGTAATAGAATCTGAAGGCCGAACGCCACTTCCAGACATCTTCAGACATCAATTAATCGTCGAACCAATACCTAAGATTATGCTTCCAGGCAGACCCGATGAGATACGAACAGCGAGAGCTGATGCGTTGAATGTCCAGTATGACTGCAACCCCCATGCAGTATGCGTAGATGCGGCTTAGCAAACCTACCATAACTTCACAGTATGTATAGTTATTGGGACAGGAAGAATAATTAACACGGCTGTGGTTAAAGCAGCCTCAGTTATAGAAGCCGAATAGGCTGCCACGGAGCTTGCCATCACGGGTTCATCGACACACTTCGTGTCTTGTGACTCCAAGCGGGCCATTAGAAATTTCTGCAAAGGCGCGGTAGGCAAGACGGTAGTCCGCATCTTGCGGGCTTGCACTCGACAATATTTAATACAAATGGTTTAGTCCCACTTCATTCAAGGTATCGGGTGAACGAGGAGACAGATCATCTAGCCCGGGGTCTGACGAACCGGTAGATCAGCCCCTTAGACTGGAAACCCCGGGAGGAAGCACTCACCACGCGCCATGCCATAACTAGTATATAAGGTTAGAAGACCGATTTATTCGCCACCGCGTGCGGAACTTTGCAAAGCACAGGACACGATTCTAAGCAGGATCTAGATTAGATCCATTATAAGCCCCAAAGGTTATAATTTATTACCAACGAGGAGTATAACCCCGCCTGCCTAAAATGCCAGCAATTGGCAACCGAGGATCATATATTATAAGGATGTGACGTCAAGCCTCCACCTCCTACCCTCTTGCCAGCTCTCCCCGAAGAGAGCTGGAATCAACTCCTGCTGAAGCAGGAGAAGTGAATACAGAAAGCGCTTGTTAAATTGGCCTTTTATGTCACCCCTTTATGGGGCTCACAGTGAGGTACAGTGGCCCACATACTGCAAATCCTTGGCAATAAAGTTGTTTCTTCTTCTCTCGCTCCTGATAGTCAGCGCTTTTCAATAAATATTTTAAACATCGCAAGTTGCCTCCATTGTCCGGAATCGGCAAAAACTGCTGTCATCTGCGCAGAGAATAATTGTCTTGGCGAGCGCAGCAGCTCATCTGACAAGCTGCGCATCTGGGCTAAAAACTAGAAGAATAAGAATGGGGTGATACGCATATTGCAGGGTCTCTCAGATCGGGAATGGCAAGTTATCAATGCCCCTCAAGAGCAAAGTATAGAACAGCTGTACCTTAGCGGTACTCCCCTAGGACACAGAAACGTGGAGGCTGTCGAAAGGGTCAGCTTAAAGTTAAGGACAACGCAGGGAGCCATGAAAAGTAAAATGATAGGTGTAACATTAAGAAACCGGAACCGGTCAGAGTGCATCAGGGAGCAAACGCGGTTTAATGACATCCTACTCAAAATAAAGAGGAAGAAATGGGCTTGGACAGGGCATATGACGCGAGGGCAAGATAACCGCTGGCCCCTAAAGGCACCGGAGAGGATTCCAAGAGAAGGCAGGCATAGCATAGGGTGGCAGAAAATTATGTGGGTGGATGAGATTAAGAAGGTTGCGGGGATACGTTAGGCTCAGCTGGCAAAGGACATTATCAATTAGTGAGACATGGGAGAGGCCTTTGCTTGGCAGTCAGCGTAGTCACTCTAATAAGGTTGAT
Organism: Amblyomma americanum; assembly: GCA_030143305.2. Taxonomy (NCBI): domain Eukaryota; kingdom Metazoa; phylum Arthropoda; class Arachnida; order Ixodida; family Ixodidae; genus Amblyomma; species Amblyomma americanum. The sequence continues at coordinate 75,666 of JARKHS020007427.1, forward strand.
GATGATGCTATCTGCATCACTGCGAGGCCTACCCTAGGTGCAAGGAGGGATATTGGTTGCCTCGCAGTTTGCCAAATTACGCAGCCTCTCAAGTCGGCTATACTGCTTACATCGACGAAAATTCTGTGTTCACGACACTAGTTTTTCACCAATTCCGGGAAGTCCTGGCGATTTCCAATGCTAAATTATTTGTCAAAAAATGCAGCCTATCATAAGCTACCGGGTTGTCTGTGCTTGAGCCGCGAGAGACCAGTGTTTTGCGCTGAAGAATTTTTTGAAACCTGTGCAGATAAATAGAAAACACCCCCTTTATGTTGTCATTAGAAAAACGAATGAAACCCTGCAGCTTAGCTTGAATCGCGCTTAATAGTGCTGTCATCATTCACCGCTATTTTGAATGAAATGATCATTGGTTCCCATTTCGAGGCTACATTGTAGGCAAGAACGATGTGAGGCTTTAAAAACGCTGATCATTATCTCACTCACTCGCCACGCAGCCAAATCAAGTGTTAACACTGTCACTTTGCTTTAAATGTGCGGCACTTTGATCATGACTTCATAAGGAAGCGCATTTTTTGCCGCTTATTTTGAAGGGCAGGTAAAATTAGCGATCCGCTTCAAATGAATGAGTACAGAACGATGAAAATTTATTACCAATTCAACCATGTTTGTAAATGTGTTATGTTTTCGATAGCGAATTTGCGCCACTGTGAAGCCCTGTCCCACTGTAAAAACTGCGTTGAGAAGTTCAGGAGTAGTCATATTCACGGCTTATAATACGTGTAGAGACCTCCAGTCCATACATGACAACCGTTTTTTGCCACGTCCAACTGTGTTTGGTAGTGCTCAGGTTCGAGGTGTAAACATAATTTCTTGCCCGGAGTAAGAAAAAAAATCTGGATTATGGACCTGTCGTGAAATACTAGGTGTATGCCTGTTTTGCTATCAGCCGTAGTCATATTTGCGGGGACAGTAAAGCAAAACTCATAGTGGTTTTCTAACTGCTCCTTTCCGTGTTCTCTCTTAGCAGGGAGGAATTCACACCGCTCATTGCCAACTTTGTTCGACAAAAAGTCTGATAGAAAAATTCTAAAATACAATTATTGGAATATTGGAGGTAATGGGTCTATTCATCCAATGTGAAGCAAAATGTTTTTTAAATATTTCTTTCTGTGACCAGAGCTTTGCTGTGCAACACACTTTGCTCACATACTATAGCCTTCCGCAGAGCACCAATGCCGTATCACAAACGGGCATAATCCTTTTGCTTGGTGTCCGTCGCGTTCATGGGATCCATAAAAAAGACCAAAATGACATGGGACTGTCAACCTTCCTGAAGATGTTCGCCTTCTGGTGCCCATAAGGGCATACTAGTAAGCATATCAGTTCGCGCATTAGGTCTCGCGCATTATGTTTAATTGCTCTGAAATGGCACCCGAGATCATACGCTTTATAAACATGGGCCGCCTGCACAATGGTTTTTGTCTATTGTTACTTCTATCTTCAGGTAAAGGACGGCTATACATTTAACCATTCCGGCTACGAACGTCAAGGAGCCGTCACTCTCACAATTTGCTGCCTGTCCACGCCCGTACTAAGTTGTCTTAAAATTCCTTTTTTTCCTTGTGCAGTTAGTCAGTTCAGTGTACTCACCTCTGCAATTTTTTCCGCTAACAATTTTGTAGCAGGTATTACTTATGTCCTTGTAGGCGCAATATTGTGTGCCGTTTTTCCCTCAATTCATCCGGTTGTCTTAATTCTGTGGGGCGGCGTATACTAGTGCATTTACTTTCGGATTGCGTGCAGGTCATCATTCTACAGAACTGAAATGAGAACTTGTTCATTTTTATTTTTTTGTTCCTGCTTCACGTGTCAAACACACAAGCATGTTTCTAATGCACTCGATGTTGAAAGAAAGAAAATGTTGTACAAACATGCCCGCCATCTTGGGCGTCATGAGGCCCCTGTAGCTGTAAATTATTAATTTATTGATGATGATGATTTTTTATGGCGCAAGGGCATCTATGGCCAAAGAGCGCCATGACACAAGGTATTTTCGACTTCTCAAGGTGGGGTGAAAGACCCATTTCCCAAGCATTTCCCCCTAAATAAGGCGAGCAGCAGACCAGGCCAATAAATAATGAATAAATGATAATAAAATAAATTAATTTCTTAATGCAATACAATCTTTTGAAGGGCAAGTATTTTGTACACAATTGGTTACTTGCACAAAAGAAACGACGGTGCATAGAAAAAGAGAATCAGGTTCGACTAACGTAGGAACCAAAAAAAATACAAGATTAAAATTAAGTATTTTTAATAGCGGAAATGCGAAAGCCTTTACCTTGCCACTCTTTCTCCTTACATTACAAATTTTTAATATATATATATATATATATATATATATATATATATATATATATTTATATTATTTGTGTCTAATATTTATTTTATTTATTATTCTATGGTTTTGTTTTATTTATTGTTAATATTTTTGTTCTTTTTATTGTTGAATTGTTTTTTGTTTTTACTTCATTACATATGTGTAGTTTATCAACTTTTACCGCACAATTTATGTTTGACAGTTTGTGCGCGCGGACATCTTCCGTCTATAACTTCCATCCACGCCACTCATGAGTCAACAAACGCTTGCGCCTTAAAACTGCTTGCAGCCATCTTACAAAAATCGGCGCGCATTCGGAAAAACAGCGGAGAGCGGTAGCAGTCTCGCCAGCAGGCCGTAGAAAATTCTTGAACGGTAAATAAACCCCAAAGAGCGCCTAGCCTTATGTGTTGGCGCTCTCTCCACTTCGCTCGCCGTCGCGATACCTAAAAAACATATCCGCGCGCGCTCTCGACCAATTTATACTGGAGGAGGAGGAGGAATAAACCTCATTTGGCTTGTCTGTCGTCGTTAGCCCACTTCCGCCCCAGGTGGCCTCCATGAAGGGGCGATCTCGAAGATAATAATAATAATAATTGGTTTTTTTGGGGGAAAGGAAATGGCGCAGTATCTGTGTCATATATCGTTGGACACCTGAACCGCGCCGCAAGGGACGGGATAAAGGAGGGAGTGAAAGAAGAAAGGAAGAATAGGTGCCGTAGTGGAGGGCTCCGGAATAATTTCGACCACCTGGGGATCGAAGATCCAATCTGCGATTTCGGCTCGTACTTGCTTTTCTTCACTGCGTCTGGAGAAAACCCGAATGACTGACTGAAAACATTATTTGAACAATGGCGATCACCGGAACCTTGGGTGGTCCGCCTATTCAAGCAGACAACTGGCATGCGCCAAAGCGTGGGCCCCGCGAACCACTCTTTGCTGCTGGTGGGTCTCCTCGCTGCACAGAATGGCCGATGAGTGCTCCAAACTAGGATTTTCAAATCTGTCTGTATCAGGATTGAATTGGCATGCCCACACCATGTGAAAAGCAGTGGCTATTTCTGCACAGTGTGGGCACTCTGGAGGGGTACCATTGGTGAAGTTTAAGGGGAGTTACAAGAGTGTCTTTTTGTAGTCGACGAAGGGTGTGGTCTTCCTTGTCTAGAGTTTTGTGAGTCGGCTCCGACTCTACCCAAGATGGAGTACGCTGTGCAAGGGGAGGAGATATCCCCGAACAAATTCAACGCCCAGTGTTGGGAGACCGTTTTGGGGTTTCACGATGGACATCTAGCAAGGAAGGCGCTCGCAAGTACGCCGAACGCTAGTACCGCCACGTCCACGGAAAAGCAACATGGCGGCGCTGCCGCCAAGTCGGCCGTCCAGAAGTCGCAGCTGTATGCCGACAGCCCAGAAAACAGCAGCCGCCGCTGCCACGGCTTCCAGTCGATGACTACAAAGTTGTGGTGAGGCCTCGTGGCGGACGTAAGCTCCGCGCGGTCGGGACGCCGACCATCTTCAGCGCCGTATGCCGAGGACTCGACCTCAACTGCCAAGAGGCATTGAGCACAGACCGTCTTCGTGTTAATACAGTGAACAATACGTTCCCAATTATTACTCCGGTGAATACTAGAGCACAGAAGTATGTCATCCTTAAGAATCTGCAACTCAAAGACCAGACCTTCGAGGAGAGTGCCTACCTCCCACCCCCGGATGACAGAAGTCGCAGCTTCACCGCCGACCGCCCCGAAAACAGCAGCCGCCGATGCCACGGCTTCCAGTCGATGACTACAAGGTTGTGGTGAGGCCACGTGTGGGACTTAGCCTCCGCGCGGTCGCGACGCCGACTATCTTTACCGCCGTATGCCGAGGACTCGGCCTCAACTACCAAGAGCCATTGAACACAGACCGTCTTCGTGTTAATCCAGTGAACGATACGTTCACAATTAGTACTCCGGTGGATACCAGAGCACAGAAGTATGTCGCCATGATGAATCTGCAACCCAAAGACCAGATATTAGAGATGAGTGCCTACCTCCCGCCCCCGGACGACTCCGCCCGAGGAATTATCTACCAAACCCACAGCGGTGAAAACTATAAGGAGATCATGGACGGCGTGAACCTCTTCAATCCGACCCTTCCGATCGTGGACGCCCAGCAGCTGGAAAGATCTCCTCAATCCTCATAACCTTCACAGGAACCAGGGTACCCCGGTGTGTGTGCTTCCGAGGAGGCATGTAGATCTGCTACCCAATCTGCAGCAAAGTTGAGTCTTGTTTAAACTGTCGTAACACTTGTCATCGCAACGACGTCAGCCCTAAACCAAAGACGAAACTCTGTCACCGATGCGGGGAGAAGCACCCTCCGAAAGAAGACCCGGACTGCTCGCCGAACTGCATCATCTACAGGGGCTCCCACCTCACGTGGAACAAGAAATGCAAGTACCGATTCATACGTCCTAAGCCCAGCAATGGAAAGAGTCAAGACCAGGATGAGCTGTTCTATGAGGACGGCCAAGGATCCTCATCGAGTGGGCACCGCTCCCGGAGAAGATCAAGATGTAACTGGAGCCACCGAAACCAGACTCCGGATAGTGGCTACCAGAGGAGCCGGAGCCAATACATGTCCTTCCAACCACTTCAAGAAGGAAGAGTGGGACAGGGAGGACCAGCTGCCGGCAGGTTGAGAGACAAGAAGGTGATCTGGGCACACTTGGCCTCCGCATCTAAACAAAGTACATATCTAAATTCGGAGCTGAAGGTCTTAAGAGATGAAATTGGGCAGCTTAAGGGTAGCTTAGACGTAGTATACGCCGAGCTCCGCATGATGAGAGGAAACTCCTCGAGTTCGCTCCCGGATGCGTTGTGCTCCAGTGCAGTTCCGATATCAACAGAGGCACCCTCTTCAGCCTCGGAAGTGTCGTCTTCACCTGCATCATCTCCCCAACGCAGCCTTCCTCCAAAAAAGAGGGCACTCTCAGCAGTTAAGGAAACCGTCTGCATTGAGGAGAGGCTAGCTCCCTTCTTCCAAGCCTTCCCTAACAAGATCGAGGAACGCCTCGCAGTGTTCATGGATCAAGTCAATTCCTGCATGGTCGAGCGCTTTTAGGATTTATCAACACAGAGTAATGGCCGCATGGATGCAGTAGAAAATCTTATCAGTAATATTGGGGCCGCACAAGCCACCACTTTTATCGAGGTAAAAATCCTGAAGGAAAGAGTGGCGGCCCTGTCTGCTTTGCGACCATCCGCTCCCTTGCCGAATGGTGGCTCCCAACCCCAGTGATCTGATCCCACTAACCAAGCCAGACTCCACCACGGCGGTCAACCACAAAGTCATAAGAGTAGGCAGCGGATTTGCCGAGGCTTTCGCGCTAATCAGGACAATTTGTAATTTTGTATCAAGAACCTAGAACCAGAAGCTCCGGATGTGATAGCTCTGCAGGAAGCCCATTGTGAGGTCAAACTGTCGGATTATATGTCATTTTCTCCTCCAGATATAGTTAAACCATACACGGCTCTCCTCGTTCAGAAGAATCTGACCGCAATAACACACCCGCTCGACGGCACTGACTAGGACTGCATCTTGATTGAGCTCTTCTCGCAATACAGGGGCCTCTGCGCCTTATACATCCTTAACGTGTACAGTAATACAAAAGCTGACCACCCCAATCATGGCTGCCCTAAATAAGGCAGTCAAGCAGGCTGGATCCTCTCTACTCCTGGTGGTGGGGGATTTCAACGCACATAACACAGCTCGGGGATACAAGAGGAATAATAATAAGAGCACGCATTTATGGAAACACATACAGGACATGGGTTTCACACTGTGCACAGAGCCCGCGACGCCTACACGAATAGGAAGCAGTTTAGGAGCAAACACTTGCCCGGATCGCACTCTAGGCAAGAATATCTGAAATGTAGAGTCGATCAACACTGAAAAACTTCGGGAGTGACCACTACATCGTCATGTCCATCGTTGCGTAGGGTTTTCTGAAAGGAAAAAAAAGAGTCCGGCCCGCATCGCGGACTGGATAAGTTCAGAACATTAATTGAGCAAACTGCTTCTGAAACTATCGACAACCTGGAGGATTGGGCCTCGAGTCTCTTAGAGGATCTGAGATTGCCACCCACGATATTCCCTCTTCGGAGAAGATCTCGTCGGTGGATAGTCGTCTACTTCTTATGTGGCAAGCATACCGGAGCCTTCAGAGGAGATGGCTCACTCAAAAACACAATCGTAAGCTACGCCTAAGAATAGGTCGACTAGCTAAGGACATCGAGAGCCATGCACAGAACTTGACCAAGCAGCAATGGGGCCAGGTTTGTGATCAAATGAGCAGTAAACTGGGACTGAAGGACACGTGGCATTTGCTGCGCTATCTTTTAGACCCAGATAACTACCAATCCGCCCACTGAAAGGACATAACACGTATCCTTCACGAGAACCACCTTCCGAATGACGATCTTCTGGAGGAGCTGAAGAACAGATACTTAGACATGCCACCTCAGGAACCCCTCCCGAGCTATGAGGTTCTCGCCAAACCTGGAGTGGACGAGGAAATTGCGGAGTCAGATGTGCGAGCAGCCTTTCGCCGACTCCTTACTTCTTCCAATCCTGGCAAGGATGGAGTCACAAATCGCACTCTGCGCAACCTCCATGGGAAGTCAGTGAGGGCGCTCACCAACTTCACGAACAATGCTGGGTGGAAGGGGAACTCCCTCAATCCTGGAAGCACGTGAAAGTTGTCTTAATTCCGAAACCGGGCAAGAATCTAGCATTACAGAATCGCAGACCCATCTCGATTACATCTTACATGGGTAGGCTGGTGGAGCATGTGGTCCTCAACCGCCTCCAGAAGCACATGGAGCCGCACCGGCTCTTCCCAGACACCATTCTAGGCTTTAGACCTCATCTCTCGACCCAGAACACTATGCTTCGCATTTAGAAAGAAGTGCTTAGCCCAATATACAAGAACCGAACTAGGGCCATCCAGGCTCTTGATCTCATCAAGGCATTCGACAATGTCGACCACGAGGCAATACTAACCTCTCTCTGGACTCAATGTAGGTGAACGAGTCTATAGCTATATAAAGCCTTCCTGTCTGACAGGACGGCGGAGATACAGATAGGGTCTCTGCAATCTGACACCTTCCCCCTAGGTAGTAGAGGAACCCCGCAAAGGTCGGTACTCTCGCCTTTCCTCTTTAACATCACCCTAATCGCGATTGCGAAAGTTCTCTCGGCCGTCCCTAACTTCTGACACTCTCTTTATGCCGACGACGTCACTCTATGGGTCACGATGGGTAGGGATGGAGAAATCGAGGAAACCTTGCAGGCGGCGGCTGACACGGTCGTCCGCTATGCCGGCTGCGTTGGTCTTTCATGTTCCTCTCAAAAATCGGACCTCTTGGTAGTCAGGGGTCTCCCTTTCTTCAAAAGCACTCCCCCACCCATTTTAGGGCATGCAGACAGTGTCCCGGTCCCCAAGGTAGCTGCCCTCCGTGCTCTAGGCATGCACATTCAAAGCAACGGTGGCAATACCGTCACTCTAAGCACTCATTTGCTGTGTCAGCCAGACAAACAGAATAATCAGGCGTGTTGTGAACAAGCACAAGGGTATGAAGGAGGCGGACCTCAGCAGGTTGGTTCTAGCCTTTGTCCTGAGTCGTATCGTCTACTATATACCTTTCTTACATCTCCAGCAATTAAAAAGGACAAAGTAGAGTGCCTTTTCAGGCAAACCTACAAATCCTCCTTTCATCTACCCAAGTGTACACCCACTGAGAGACTTCTACAGATAGGGTTACACAATACGACGACGGAACTGGTGGAAGCCCATCGTGTGGCCAACTACAAGCGTCTATCAAAAACCCCAGCGCGAAGAAGTATACTGCGAGAATTGCAGATTTTTTACAAATCCACACATAGTCCCGTAGGCCAGCTCCCCACCGATATACACAAACTGCTCTATATCAAGCCCATAACCAAAAACATGCACACTGAACATCATGCCGCAATGCGGAAAGCTCGGGCAAAAGCACTGCACAAGAACTATTCTCAGCTCCATGAGACAGTCGACGTCGATGTCGCGAAGTATCCTGATCAGGAAACCGCTTTCGCGATAGTGATAGTCAGCAACTCGGGCAACCCCTTTGCAGCGGCCACTGCTAAGGTGAAGTACGCGGAGGAGGCCGAGGAGGCGGCTATCGCCCTGGCCCTCGCCTCAACGGGAGCTGAATATATTCTCAGCGATTCCAAGACAGCCGTCCGAAATTTTTCGAAGGCAGATTACACACTGCCACCATGCCTATTCTTGAGAGACAGTCCAATCTAGCACCTTGCCGCCAGATTCAAATTTTCTGGGTGCCTGTGCACTCGTCCCTCCCGGGGAACGAAGCAGCCCACGATTTTGCCCGAGGATTCGTCAACCGGGCTGTGGCCTGCCCAAACCAGAGATCGGCCAGGGAGCGCATGGTGACGTATCACGACATACGTTAAAACAGATGCTAGGGCGAGTTGGTAACTCATTATAACCAGAACAGCGCGCACTATATGCCTCGAGTTGGTAACTCATTATAACCAGAACAGCGCGCACTATATGCCTCGTTCCAAACAATAAACACCAGTTGAAAGTCAGCGCTCGTGCGTGTCGTGTCTCCCTTCGTGTCCGTGTCTTAGTGCGCGCTGTTCTGGTTATAATCATGACATAACTATGCACTAACGTAATAATAGATTGTAATAACCGCCCGCGATAAGCCTTTCCGCAAACTTCAGCAGGTGGTCTGGAGACAACTCTAGACAAACCTTTCCCCAACCGTTATAAAAACTCCTTTATGTATCTGGGAGTATTCTCGCCCCAGTGCAAGCTATGTGGTCAAGGGAGGGCCGACTTAGCTCATATACTGCTTGAATGTCAACGGGACACACAGCCGATGGACCTGCAGCTCTCGAACCGCGAAGAGTGGGAGGTTGCGGTGCTCAGCTCCGACCCGAAGACCCAATTCCGGGCCATGAGCCGAGCTTTGGAAGTCGCCGAGTGCCAAGGGCTCCTGGCCACATCACGCGATCATCAGTGAAGCAGTAACAGAAGAAAAGCGCAATAAAGACATCACACGATCTACGAAAGATCACCTTTGAATGAATTTTGAAGAAAAAGTTTTTACCACCACCATTGAGAAAACATTCATTCCTCGCACCATAGTTTACTTAATGAATGTGTGATCGCACATCTCTGCTAAAAATGATCTTAACAAGTTTCAGGACCTCCTAACACAAATTACTCTTTAGCATGGCGCATATTGCTTGTATAATTTGTTTCATTGAGATATATTGTTATTTTGTTTTATACCAGCAGTTGCGTTCCTTCTCTAATGCACTTTATTGGATTAAGTACAATCGGGTATTAAATACTAAATAGTATTATGTAGTATTAAATATATGTGTTGCACCTTTGTGCGTACCGTCCCACCTATGTAATATCTTGAACTGGAGGAACTTTAGGGGTATAATAAATAAATAAATCCTTTAATGCTCGTTATGAAGCTTAGAGTCTAAGTGACTGCATCACTGTACCGGGCATTTCTATGCGTGCAGAATGTTCAAGGTATAAGATGCACTGTGGAATGCGGTCTGTTTTCCGAAGCGAAAGCTTCACTACGCACGCTACGTCGAACGATTTCAGGGTGCTTGCGGTTACGACCTTCAAGTGAGCTAGAAGTCAAACCCCTTACGCCGCGGTTTTGGTCTCCACCGATATATGCGAGGCAGTAACTGAACATTTCCTTTCTTGAAAACGAATTTTAAAAACCAATCCTCAATTTTCTTCCAAAGCAAAGGAAAGCGCCGCCCAACTAACACCCGGGGTGGTGTACATCTCAGTCGCGCTTTAATCTACGTGGCGGTAGTGACAGATGTGCACTGCACGCGTTGACCTTCACAACGTCGTAGCAGAAACGCGCAACTGAAGCTGTAGACCATCGACGTTCTTTGTTTTCATTGGCGTTAGTGTTGCCACCGCTCTAGACTTCGATATTTTTAAGGACAAAAAGGCGCATAACTGGATCGCTGAGGCACTGGATGCCTCAATTGCGATTTGAGGTGCGAGACCGTGGGGAGAGAAAGATGTGGTGGTGGTGGTGGTAGTGGTTTTATTAAAAATAATAGTAAAAAGGAAGGAAAAGATTTTTGCTAGCCCCGGCATCTGCCATCGATACTGAAGCACCTGAGCTGGGGCAGCGGAAATAAAGGACAGCAGGCAGAATGGAGAAATGAAATGAAAGAGGTGAGGGGACAGGAGTAGAGGACAGGGGGAGAAGTAATATGTACAAACTATTTACACAATAAGTAATGTGTCCAGGTTGTGCGCGTGATTAGTTCAGTTTAGAGAAATTAAATCACACACGCGCACAGCACTGTGTAGGTTACAACTGGAGTGGGGCGTCCAGTTATTAATCGTTCAAGGTAGAACTCGCGGAGCGTTCGGTCACTGCGTGTAACTACCTGACGGAGAACAGACGGGACGTCAAGCCCGTGTGTTCGAGGAATGCACAGAGGCTCACCAAAGTTCGCTCACGAGTGCGCGCACTGCCCTGCGGCCACAATAGCGTCTTGATGGAGTCTGGTAGTATGCCCTGCGCCCTATAGGCCGCGAGCATATCGCGACGAGCATCGGCGAACGCGGAGCAGCGAAGGAGCAGATGTTCTAGTGTTTCCACTGCACCGCATCCGTCACACACATCACTCGTCGCGATTCCGTGACGCACCCGTCGTTCCCCGGGCCACACGCAGCCGATGCGCGCGCGGAGGATCATTGCACGTTGCGACCGTGTAAGTGCGCGACAGCCGGTGACACTGTCGATGCGCTCACCTCCCGCGATGCGTGGGTCGGGGTGCTGCTTTCGGAGATGGTCGTGAATGACCGCACGCACGTCCTCCAGCGCAAGGGGCAGATCGCTGGCAGGTAGTTGGTGTGCAGCGGTCGCGAGGTCGTCAGCTTCTTCGTTGCCGGCGATGCCGCAGTGACCGGGCACCCACTGTGCACGCACGGCACAGCCTCTCTGCGCGAGGCGCTCGATGCGCGAGCGAATTTCCCGCACTAGTGGGGTACCGCGGCCGTTAGATTGCAGGCGGCTGAGGGCGGCGCGGGAGTCGCACAGCAGAGCACTCCTGGGCGGCGGAGGGCCGAGGGTGAGCAGCAGGTCCAGCCCGAGCCGGATCCCCATCAACTCCGCCGTGGTGGAGGAGCCCAGGAAGGTTGCGTGTTGCTGGCTGTGCAGTCGCAGGGCGGGGATGGTGGCCGCCGCAGCAAGGGAGCAGCTGTCGCGGGCCACTGAGCCGTCGGTGTACACGAGGAGATGGTCCTGGAGCTCCTCGTGTATGACGGCTCTGGCCAGCTGCTGCACAGCGCAGAGGGGTGTGCTCCGCTTTCCCGCGATGCCGACGATCTCTCGCTGTACCTCCGAGGCAGCAGGCCAGGGCGCGCAGGAGCCGTAGGGGGGTGGGCCTTGGGTCAATTGCTCATACTCGAGCAGCGCCGCGCCCATTCGTGAGCGCGGGTGCGAGCGCATACGCTGCAGCAGCGAGCCGCCGTCCGGTGCGCGGTGAAGCCGGTCGATGTGATTCAGTGCCCTGCGCGCTGCTTGGAGCTCAAGGGGCCACGCTCCTGCCTCGGCCAACGTTGCGGCGCACTGCGAGTTTTTGGGCAGGCCTAGGCACACGCGCAGGGACTTGCGGTGCTGAAGCTCGAGCTTCTTCCAGCACGGCTTGCGCACCGTGACGAGCGGCAGCGCATAGAGCACCGCCCCCAAAGCTGCGGCATTGTATAGACGCAGCGCGGCTTGCTGGGAGATGCCCTGGCCTCGAGCGGTGAGCTTGTGCACGGCGGCGGTGATCCTCTTCATCTGCAGACAGGCCTTGGTCGCCGCGGGGCGGAAGGAAAGGCGCCAGTCGATGTCCAGGCCAAGGTACCGCACCGATTTACGCCAAGGAATCGGAGTCCCGTCCAGTGACAGTGGCGCAAGGTGCGCGCGCGAGCGCGAAACGCAGGCCATGGCCACCGATTTGTCCGCGCTCAGTGACAGACCAAGGCCGCGCAATCTGGCATCGATTGCGGTCAGGGCTCCCTGAAGGCACCCCCGCACGCGGAACGCCTCGCCCGGTGGTCCCCGGCACCACAGAGCTATGTCGTCTGCATATATGGACATGTACACATGGTGCCGCCCGCTCGTGGGGAGGGAGGCCGGCACCACCGACATGGCCACATTAAACAGAAATGGTGATAGGACAGAGCCCTGTGGCACGCCCATGTCGACCGGGCGAGGCTTGGAGAGCTTACCCCCTACTCGTACGCGCATGGTGCGCCCGCTCAGGAAGCCATGAACGTATCGCAAAAGGCGCCCGCTCACACCGGCCCCCTCAAGCACCGCGAGAATTGGTGCGCGGTGAACGTTGTCAAAAGCGCCCGAGACGTCCAGTAGCAGCACCAGCGCAACCTGGCCTGCTGCCCTGGCATGCTCCAGCGCTGTAACAACGTCCGATATAGAATCAGCCGTGCACCGCATCCCACGGAAACCCGTCTGCCGCTCGTCAAACAAATCAGCCTCCGCAGCCCGCTCGTTCAGACGCTGCAACGCCATATGCTCCATGAGCTTACCTGCCGCCGATGTTAATGCCACTGGCCGGTATCCGCTCAGCTCCGTAGGTGGGCGCCCTGCCTTTCGGATGGGACAAACGACCGCGGTTCGCCAATCCTCCGGAAGCTCCCCGCGTTCCCACACCAGGTTGATCTGCTGCAGGAGGATCTGTCGTTGCTGCGCATCCAGGTTTCGCAGCATTTGGTATGTCACCCCGTCCGGTCCGGGCGCCGAGCGGCGGCGGCAGCGCTGCAGCGCATTGTTCAACTCCGCCGCGGTGAACGGCGCATCACATGGACCTTCCGAGGCGACGGGCGAGGGACTGGCGTCGCTTCTGGGGCTCTCAGGAGCAGCTATGTTAGCGGCGTTTGCGGGGCTGGGCGGCGCGAACCGATCGGCAAACCGCTCTGCCAATTCTACAAAGCTGAGCCCGCTGGAGATTGCGAGGGCGGCCAGCGGTTGACGGTTTGCCTGTGGTTCGGTGATGCGCCGCAGGGTGTCAAACAGCCTCCGCGAGCTGACATCTTCCTCCATCCTTTGGCATAGTGAAGCCCACTGCCGGCGGTATAGCTTGTTGGCGTGGCGGCGCGCTGCTGCGTCCAAGCGGTTGTAGACAGTCCAGTCGGCGGCTCTGTCAGTCCGTCGCGCCCGTCGCTCCGCGCGATCTCTCTTTAAGCGCAGATTGAGCAGCTTCATATCAGGTGTGGGCTGCCCTGCCCTTACCTCTGCTCGTTGGGTGGCTGCGAGAGCGCTTCGGACTAGACTTGAAAAGAAATCTGCGCCAGTGGCCGCCGCCTCGTCGACCGCCCGCCTGAACGCACTCCAGTTGGTAATGGAGTAGGCACGTTTGGGGCGCGCCTCCATCGCAGTGGGTTCAATTAGGATGGAGTAATGATCCGAGCCCCAGAGAGATGGTGATCGGCGCCATGTCGCCTCGATGCCTCTGGATGCGAAGGCAACGTCGATGCAGGAGCCGGTTGTTCCGCGTCGTCGAAAGGTGGGCTCGCCGGTGTTCAAGGGGGTGAGTCCCAGCTGCGTTGCTGCGTCGTGCAGGTCGTCTCCCCGCGCGGAGTGGCGCGCACTGCCCCACGCACTATGGTGGGCGTTAAAATCACCACAGATGATTTGGCGCGGGGCACAGCACGAAGACACAGCACGAAAACACAGCGCGTTCCACGCGACAGCTGGACGCACATAAACACTGGCCACCGACGTGTCAACACCACCGACGCGCACTGTCACCACCACGCACTCCTGGGCATCAGATGTCGCCGCCGCCGAGCCGACGAGGGTGTGCTGGACGTCCTGCCGCACGTATATCGCGCACCTTGATTTCCCGGGGCGATGAGATGTGACACAACAGGGCACTGCAGCACAGGTGGGTTCCTCGCACGTGGTGGCTGAGTGGTAGCCAATGTAGCCAGGTAGCCGCATCTGGGGCTCCCCGTCATGTGAACGTACGTACGTCTCCTGCAGCGCGATAACTTCCGGCGAGTCCTGTGCGATGCGAACTCGCATTTCGGCGTACCGCGCCGCAAGTGAGCGCACGTTCCACTGCAGGATGGATGGTATGCGGGAGGGAGTCCGGCGGCTAGCCATCATGCTGACTTATCTGTGCGGGAGCACCCGCTGCTTCTAAGCAAGCCCGGTGTCCATCGGTGCCCTCCGGGAAAAGTGCGCTGAGGGCGCGCAACGCCAGCTTTAGGCGCGCGATCTCCGCGTCCCGTGCGTCAGGGGGCTGGCCGTGAGAAGCGGCCGCAGGCTCGGGCCACGCTGTACGGGACGCCGGGCAACCGGATCGCCGCTGCCGCTGCCGGCGCTGCCGTTGCTTCTGTGTCTGCTGCTGCTGCTGCTGGGGTGTTCCCCTAACGACCTGCGCATAAGAAAGAGCGCGCGGCGTCTGCTGATGTTGCTGGGCTGGGGCCGCTGTCTCAGCCTGGACGACGGCTCGGACAACCCGCCTGGACATCGGGGCCATGGATGTGGCCATTAAAGTGGCCACGTGACGCTCTCGCTGCCAGTGCGGGCACGCTGGGTCAATGGCTGCGTGCCGCCCCCCGCAGTTAATGCAGCGGGGCTTGCTCGCGCAGGTACCAGGCTCGTGTGGCCCGCCGCAGCGCGTGCATCGGGCAGGAGCACGACACACCTCAGTGGCATGCCCAAGGCTGGCGCACTTGGCACACTGGAGCGGCCGGGGACGGCAGGGGCGGACCGCGAGCCTGCGCTTGAATATGGTGATGAACGCCGGGGGTGTCGGCGCCGCAAAACGGAGAGCGAGTGTGCTGCCCGACAGAGACGCCGACACCATCGGTACCGTTGACTCCGCCGCCGCTAGCAGCTCCTCCACCGTCCGGCGCCCGTCCACACCGAAGACCAGGCCGGAGCTTTGATTCCGAGGAGGAGGCTCCTTGGCGCAGACCGGCACGCCGCGGATGACGGCCGTGGCTAGCAGGGCCTGGAGAGCATCGCTGCTCCCCTCGTCCACTGCCACCACATTCCGCCGCATGTTTACCCGAACGGCGAGGACGCCCGGGCGGGATCCGATCTCCTCGGCCAACTCCCAGCCCTGTTCCCTGGTGAAGGCGGTGCCCCGGTTCGCCGGCCGAAACAGCACCGTCCCCACCAGGCTGGACGGGACCTCCACGGCAGCCGCGGCTCGCTCCAGGGCAGCTCTCCGACGCCGCTGCGCCTTGGTAGTGATAATGCGCCACGGGACCAGGCTGGCCCCAGCATCAGCGTCGCCGCTGCCTGCGGGGCATTGCTGCGGCACGCCGCGGAGTTGGGCGCGCTCGGTGCCAGCAGACGAAGCCTCAGCCGCAGCCTGGTCTCGTGCGGCGGGATTTGGTGAGGTCGCACCCGTTTTTCTTCCGGACGCCGTCGCCCCACCAGCAACAGCAGCAGCATCAACAGCAGGCTGGAGGTGGGCTCCATGGGGCTCCTGCTGGGAAGGCCCTGCTCCTTCGAGTGTGGAGAGAGAGGGAGCAGTGACGGCGGGGGGCCTTCGAGCTTCCCGCTTGGCCACCGCGATGTCCCTTTTGGTTTCCGAGTCCCTCTCCTCCTCGGACCCCGTTGAGCGCCGCCGTTTCCGGAGAGCAGACTCGTCCATTGGGGTGCACATGCTCTCCTCGGCTGCAGGTGTCCGCGGTGAGCCCGCAGCAGCAGCATCAGGGGGAGAGGGCATCACAGCCGGTTCCCCAGGAGCAGCAATGGCGGCAGGAAGCGCAAGGGTGGCCGGCAATGGCGGGGAGGGAGCCGCCATGGAGTTCTGCGTCTGGTGAGCGAGCGCCATGGCGTCCCGCAAGGCTAGAACGCGTGGGTCCGCCGGCGACACGTCCAAGGTCCCTATGACGGACTCAAGGTTCTCCGAGGTGGTGATGAGCGCCGCCGTCAGGCACCTCACCGTGTCCCGCAGATCAGCGATCTCGGCCTGCATTCGCCGAATGGTGCTGGACGACCTTCCTCTGGACGGCGTTCGTCTCCGTGATCGTGAGCGAGAGCGGCCTGCCCTGCGTTGCTGATTGTCACCGCCAAACACAGGCCTTCGCTCGTTCACGGTGTCTGTGGCCTCCATGGGGAGACCCCGCAACGCCGCGAAGCCTTAGGCCCAGCGTCCGAAGGAGCAGAGAGCTAAAAAACACGTCCGCTCGCTTCGAACGCCCACCGAAGAATTATCGAGAAAGATGTGGGCTGCATGCATTAGCGCTGACAACGTGAGGGTAGACACGAGCCACTTCGGCAATAAGCAGCAGAGTTCATTGGGTGGACAATCTCTCGCGAGCAACCGTTAGTTCTACCGCCACCTGGAAGGTGGGTGCGTTGCCCATCCATTGTGCGGAACGCACTCAGCGCTAGCAATCAAGCCACGTCTACTTACCCGATACACACAGCTTTCGCTCTCTAACTAGGTCCAGCAGGAATTTGAGCGCAGCAAATTTTTTAACGTCACAGCGTTAAGGGGCTCGTGTGGCAGTAAAGCCGGTGTCGGCGTCGGCGGCATAAGCGAAAAATGGCGCATCTCGATGGACAAGAGAAGGGATTTTCCTTCTTTTTTTTATGGAGGAAAAACGCTAAGGCACCCGTGTGCTGTGCGATGTCAGTGCATGTTAAAGATCCCCAGGTGGTCGAAATTATTCCGGAGCCCTCCACTACGGCACCGCTTTCTTCCTTTCTTCTTTCACTTCCTCCTGTATTCCTTTCCTTACGGCGCGGTTCAGGTGTCCAACGATACATGAGACAGATACTGCGCAATTTCCCTTCCCCAAAAACCAATTATTATTATTATTCCCTTACGGCGCGGTTCGGGCGTCCAGCGAGAATTGTGTGACAGGCGTGATTTACTTTCATTAAAATCAATTTTAATTTCATTTTCATTTTCTTCGGCCCGGTTCGGGTGTCCACCGATATGTGTGAGGCAGGCGTCCTTTCCTTAAAAAATATTTTTGTTTTCCTTGCCTTACGGGTGTCCACCATGACATGTTTTCGTACATTAAATTGTCCGGGCAAGGGGTCGCACCGAAGGACGGTGGCGGTCTGTGGATTCCTTGGCAATGCTGCAACACGCTGTCGCGTCCTGCTCTTAAAGGCGAAGCTTAAGCGTCCTACAAATTTTCTTAGTGCTTTCTATACACTGCTGTCCATAGAAATATACTAGTAAAAAATTACTTTTGAGGAAAGGTTGAGCAAAGGGGATGACGCCATAACTGGCTGATACATCTCGGTGGACACCCGAACCCGCCGCAAGGGAAGGGATAAAGAGGGAGTCAAAGAAGAAAGGAAGAAAGTGGTGCCGTAGTAGAGGTCTGCGGAGTAATTTCGATCGCCTGGGGGTCTTTAACGTGCACTGAAATCGAACAGCACACGGGCGCCTTCTGCGTTTCAAAGCGACAGAAGAGCTTCGAGTATCGAAAAAGCTGCAAGACCGAATCTAGAATGTGAGCAGGACCCGCTTTGAGCACTGCTAAAACACCGGCGCAGTGCGTCTTCTGCATTTCCAGTAGCATCTCCTTCAACGCAACACGGTACGAAGTTGTGGCATGGGAAAACTCAGTGACAGTTGTATTTTTTATTTTCCCGTAATGCAATGACTCCGATGAACCCGGGAAAAAGTGCCGAGTTTTAAAGTTTAAACCAAATAGACGTGCGAAAGCGCGTGTTCATTCTTCGCCTCTCCTTACGGGCATCTGCTTATGCACACAAACGCGTTTGCGGTTATCGATCACTCTTTATCTTCACACCCTCTCCTCTCAGCAGCAGTGGGAGCTACGTGCTCTACCCATTGGCTATACCTCGTGTCCTTTATTTAATTTCTTCAACGGGCAATGCGCCGCGCCCAACGGGCGATGGCGTTCCGTGCACCCCTTGGCAACGCTGCAACACGCTGTCGCGTCTCACTCATAGAAAAGACTTAAGCGTCCTTCCAACAAGTTTTTTCCAGCTAACATTGTTTACAGAAGTACAGACCAGATCATCTGAATGCTCCAAAATGCGAGGTGTGTGTTGTTATTCGCTGCTGTTTATAATAATTTTAATTGGTTCTGGGTAAAGGACATGGCACAGTATCTGTCTCATATATCGTTGGACACCCGCACCGCGCCGCAAGGGAAGGGATAAATGAGGGAGTGAAAGAAAAGAGAGAATTGGTGCCGTAGTGGAGAACTCCGGAATAATTTAGTCCACCTGGGGATCTTTAACGTGCACTGACATCGCAAAGCCCACGGGCGCCTTAGCGTTTTTCCTCCATAAAAACGCAACCGCCGCGGTCGGGTTCATACCCGGGTGCTCCGGATCAGTAGCCGAGCGCCCTCACCACTGAGCCACCGCGGCGGGATCGCTGCTGTTTAAACAAGCCTTTCGTACTTGAACGGGTAATTGGTCCGTTTTGGTCATGCTTGGACTTCACTGCCTCCGACAACTCAAGAAAGCGCGTGCACGATGTTCCTAATGTTCAGTATCTTGTAAGCACGTTCGGTTAGGTACATGGCCAGGTTGACGCCTGCCAAGCTGTTCTCTGCTGAAAAACGAAACTGATGATTTTATTGCGTGTACTGCGACCGCCTAGCTGGAATATTGGCTTCCCTCTGCACTCATAATAAGAATAATATTTGGTTTTAGGGGAAAGGAAATGGCGCAGTATCTGTCGCATATAGTGTTGGACACATGAACAGCACCGTAAGAGAAAAGATAAAGGCGGAAGTGAAAGAAGAAAGGATGAAAGAGGTGCCATAGTAGAGGGCTCCGGTATAATTTCGACCACCTGGGCACCTTTAACGTGCACTTACATCGCACAGCACACGGGCGCCTTAGCGTTTTGCCTCCATTAAAACGCAGCCGCCGCAGTTGGGTTTGAAACCGGCAACCCGGGAGCCGAGCGCCCTAACCACTGAGCCAACGCGGCGAGCCCTCTGCACTCATCAGACCCAAAGATTCTAACAATCGCGTTGTTTTTTTTACCGCGAAGTTTTTATAAACGCCACTTTTTCACACAACGTTACTTTCCACTGTAACAATCTCCAGATCTGCCCTCAGCAAGATTTTATCTTTTGCTATTGTGAAAAACGTTCCCCGGTCATTTCTCAAGGTAGCCTAATTGTGTGCATTTCCGCAGCAGTACTTCAAAATACATCGCATTTGCACCAGAATAACTGACACTGCCCCGAATTTTTACACTGTTTGTTTGTTCATCCATCACTGCTGCCGACGCGCATGACGTGACCAGATTTTTCTCGATTGATCTCATCCAGGCGGACCCAATTGCATGTTGTTTCAGAATGTTTTAATTCTGCGCGGTTTACCTAGAGATTTCGCAATCAGCATTAAATTAAACACGACCGAGAGCGGTGGGGATTCTGTTCAACCACCACCCAGCAAGCTTGTAGCTACGCACCCCCGCCAAGTGATTGAGTCTATTGTGGGCACAAGTCACGCCAAATAAAGAGTTTTATGCAGACGCGATTTTTGCTGTCTTCCTGCTCTCCGTATGGCGGTCACCACATCATGACATCTGGTAGAGGTGCTGGGTAACCGTCCATGTACCAGCGACCTCCTTCAAGTAGTGATGCCAGCTATCTGCACTTCGCACAGGAGGACGAGCCACCAGTTCACCGAACCAGTCGACGTCTCCAAGGAGAGCCGCTTGAGTTTGCGAGCCTGCCAAACTGCACCCCTCAATGAAAAGACGCCGCAACGTAAATCATGCCTTCGTCACAGACGTCGACCGCAATCGTACTGCAGCAGCAGCGGATGTTGCCAATATTCAATGGCTCCTCAATCGAGGAATCCGAGGAATGGTTGGAGCAATTTTAACGTGAGCATCTTTCAACAGTTGGGATGATGCGAGTAAAATAGGGCACGTCTTTTTCACACTTGGGGGCTCAGCACACACGTGGTGGGAAAACCATGAGTAATTCCTAACGACATAGAGATTATTCAAGAAAACTCTTTTGAAGACGGAGACCAGTGTCGTGAGCCGCGTGTCCAGGATCCAACTCCCAAACGAACTTGTACGCGATTAAGAGGAAGAAATGAAGCGCCTCTTCCGTTGCGCTGATCCCCATAAGACTGAAAAAAAGAAAGTTCACTTTATAATGCGCGGCGTCAGAAACCAACACTTTGCTAGCCTCATCCGCCAGCAGCGATGAACCGTCAAGTAATTCATACCGGAAGCCTACACCATCGAGAAGACCCTCGACGTCTGGATTCGGCAGTACAACCGCCCTACTTATGACCCTGCATTATGTCCGGATATGATGACCATGCCAGCGACAGCTTGCGGGAAGTTAACGACGAAATTGTAAGCAGAAACTCTTATGAACGTGGTACAGGAAGCACTGCTACAGGCACTTGGCACACCCATGGCTACGGATGAGTCGACCAGTTCTGCAGGTTCGGTGGTGATACCGGCCAGATCCATCTTCATGAAAGTGAAGACGTCCTATCCAACATCTTCAACTGGTGCGGAAATCGCAGCCTTACGGGCTGCGGTACAGTTCATCAGTCAACAACCTCCACATGACTGGACGGTTTTCACCGACTCTAAAGCAGCCCTTCAAGCCCTGCAACCTGCGCTACGCCGCGGGACGCAGGAACAACTTTTTGCTGAGATCCGTCTACTGTACCACGGCACCGTATCCAAAGGTCATGACATCATTTTTCAATGGCTGCCAGGACACTGTGAAAGTAACGGTATTCACCATACCGATGCGGCTGCGCGTTCTGCTCACAACGACGAACATCCAGTGAGGATCCCAATATCAAGACCTGACGCTGCGTGTGGGCTTCGCCCTTTGGCGCTGGAGCTCACACATTCAGCGTGAAACACGGGAGAGTTTTGCAACCTCCGCCTCAAGGCACTAGACCCTGGACTGTGCCTTCGTCTTCCACATAACTTAGCAAGTCGCGATGCAACATTATTATGCCGTTTATAGATCGGTGTTGCTTTTAAAAACCACTGTGCTTTTCGGATGGGGATGGCCGACAGTGCTGCCTGTGAAAGCTGTGTTGTGAGGAGACCATCGCTCATCTTCTCTGTGAGTGCCCTGCATTTGCGAATGCAAGACATACACTGTGTTGTGCCCTGGACCGCCTCGGTCCTCCTCGCCCATTAACAGAGCAAAAGATCCTCGGTCCGTGGCCATAGCGGTCGACTGCCCTCAAGGCATACAAGGCAGTCTTTTCCTACTAGAAAGCGACTGGATTGAGTGACAAATTGTGACAGCGTTGTGCGTGTGTGTGGGTATTATGCCTTTTTCTCCTTCTCTCTTCCTCCTTTTAGTCCCCTAATTACTGTTCCCCAGTGTAGGGTAGCCATCCGGAAACCCCTTCTTGTTAACATTCCTGCCTTTTCCTCTTCCTCTTTATCTAAATATCTATCATGGCTACGGAACCTACGCCGTTGCAGTACGAATTCCTAAGCCCCAACGGCACCCTTGATGTCCTCTGCAACATGAACCATTGGTTCTACAGCGCCGTCTTCCTGCTCGCGCGCCGACCTTACGAGCGACGTTCAAGTCCCAGGAAATTCGATGCGTTGAGGACTTCCGGCAACCCGCCGTTGTGCTCCTATTGCGCTGAGGCTGGCCATGTTATTCGTCACTGCGCGTACCAACGTATTGGTCCTCGAAGATGTCCGTTTACGCACCACGACCACCCTTCGGTGAACGTCCGCGAGAAGTCGACAAGTACCTGCGTCGAGAGGAGTACGCGCCTAACCGCCTTTTGCGCTCACCATCGCCGTCAGCCTCGCGCTTTGCGTTGCTGCGCCGCACCTGCGCAGCCGCAGTAGGACGAAGGTCTCCAAGCTTCCGCAAGGGTAACCAAAGACATCAATCTCTTGAGGTGAGGTTACCCACGAGCGAAGCGCCAAAGATCCTCCAACGACCATACCGCATGAAGACGCCACCCCCGAAACGCCGACGCCGCATAATAAGATAACCTCTATCACGACGCGAACAACCTTCAAAACTACGCCGCCACTCAGAAAAGCTTCGACGACACGTCCTACTTACAATTCACATACGCGACGAAGTCGTGACCCGATGCCCACGACGATGTGCAACGCGAGTGCCAGGACATCCGCATTAGAAGTGGTTATCGACGGCCGGAAAGTTACTGCTCTAGTCGACACAGGAGCCGATTTTTATTGGATGAGCCAAACATTCGCTGCGCAGGTGTAGAAAGTGACCACCGCTTGGGACTGCCCACAAATTCGCACCCCAGAGAGCCACCTGACAGCGCGATGACTGTCAAGGGACATACCTATCCTGCCACCCTCCTTGTGCTGCGGCAATATTTTCGCGAGGTGATCTTTGAAATGGGTTTCCTTATTGAGTATCAAACGATCATCTACCTGCGATCTAAGCTGATCATACTTTCGACGTACGAGCCCATCCCTTCGATGAAATCCATGGGGCATCAGGTTGCCCTGAGTGTCCTGGAGGAAGACGTGAGCGCCACATCATCCCGTTCAGGTGTCCTCGTCGCCGCAGGCGCCACGAAAGCCGATACCACTGAAGACATCACCAAGGGGAACATGCAGGTTTTCTACAAAGTGGAATCAGCATCGCGCATTTCCGCACTAGCCAAGCCGAAGTATTCCTGACTAACTTTAGCGAAGAATACCGGCACATCAACAGACGAACGAACGGAGACTGCTTTCTTCAATGAAATATCTACCGTACCAGACTTCTTCAGCCCCTCCGACCCACCCGCACAAACTTCGCCGAACCAAGACATCTCGGCCAGTTACGTCACCAACACAGCCCTGCCCTGGAACCGACAAGATCAGATCCGCAATTTCCTTCTGAGCTACAGCGGCTGTTTTTCGTCATCGCCGAAGGTCCGAAAAACGCCGATAGACAAGCATCGCACTATAACCGACCAGCACGCCAAACCTCTCCGGCAGAGGCCCTACATGTGTCGCCGCAAGCACGACAAGCCATACGGGGCCAAGGAGAATAAGTGCTTCGCAACGACATCATCCAACCTTAAAGAGTTTCTGGGGGGCCGGATCTGCAACCCCAAGTATTTTTCAGCGATCGAACTCAACAGCGGCTACAGGCAAAATGAGGTCAATGAAAGAGATCGCGAGAAGACCGCATTCATCACTCCGGATGACCTCCTCGAGTTCAAGGTGATGCCTTTGGTCTCTGTTCCGCACCTGCGACGTGTCAGCTGGTATTGGATACAGTTCCGGCAGGCCTGAAGTGGAAAGTTCTTCTGATATATTTAGATGCTATTGACCGCCGGTTTACAGGAGGTATTGCGAGGCTTGATTTGGGAGCAATTGGAGATAAGAGTTAATGCAGAATACCTAAATAATATGCGATTCGCTGATGACATTGCATTTCTGAGTCACTCAGGAGAGGAACTGCAAAGCATGATGAATTATTTAGGCAGAGAAAAATGGTGGGTCTTAAAATAAATATGTTGAAAACGAAAATAATGTTCAACGGTCTCGCAAGGGAACAGCAGTTCACAATTGGCAGTGAGGTGATGAAAGTGATAAATGAATCCTTAGGGCAGTTAGTGACAGCTGATCCGCATCATGAGATGAAAATAACCAGAAGGATAAGATTGGGGTGGAGCGCATATGGCAGGTTCTCTCAGATCATGAATAGCAGGTTACCGAAATCCCTCAAGAGAAAATGTAATAATAATAATAATTGGTTTTTCGGGAAAGAAAATGGCGCAGTATCTCTTTCATATATCGTTGGACACCTGAACCACGCTGTAAGAGAAAGGATAAAGGAGTGAGTGAAAGAAGAAAGGAAGAAAGAGGTTACCAATGTCGTTCAAGAGAAAAGTGTACAAAAGCAGCATCTTACTGGTACTCACCTACGGGGCAGAAACTTGGAGGATGACGAAAGGGGTTCAGCTTAAGTGAAGGACAACGCAGTGAGCCATGGAAAGAAGAATGATAGGTGTAAGAGTGGGTGAGGGAACAAACGCGTGTTAATGACATCCTACGGAAGCAAAAGAAAAATAGGCTTTGGAAGGTGCAATGCGAAGGCTAGATAACCTGTGGTCCTTTATTGTAACGGAGTGTATTCCAAGAGAAAGCAAGCGTAGCAGAGGCGGCAGAACGTCAGGTGGGCGGATGAGATAAGGAAATTTGTTGGCATAGGATGGGCGCAGCTTGCAAAGGACAGTGTTAATTAGAGAGACATGGGATAGGCCTTTGCCCTGCAGTGGGTGTACTCATGCTGTTGTTGACGATGATGATGATAATGATGATGATGGTTATACTTAGATGGCGTCGTTCTCTTCACCTGTAACAATAAACAGCACCTGAAAAGGCTTCGAACCGTACTATATGAACTAGAGTCGAACGGGTTCATCTTGAAAGAAGAGAAGTGCCACTTTGCCTATGAAGAGCTGCTGTTTCTAGACCACATTGTTAGCAAGGAGGGAGTACGCCCAGACCCGCAGAAAACAGCTGCTATTGAAGAGTTCCCATCGCCGGCCGTTAAAAACCTGTGCGCAGGATCCTCAGACAGTGTGCGTATTACCGACGATTTGTCAAGGACATTTCGCCCATGGTCGAGGGCCTGACGCACATCATAAATGGAGACCTGCCCTTTAAAAGAGAAACGCCGCAACTTGAAGCCTTCAAGGAACTTCAGCGTCGTTTTCAGTTCCCACCGATCTTCGCGCACTTTGATTAAAACGCTGAGACTGATATTTTGTACCGACGCAAGCAGCATGGGCCTATGTGCCGTCCTCGTTTAGAAAATGACACACTGGTGAAAGTAATTGCCTTCGCTAGCCGATAACTCTCCATGGCCGAGGCTAGCTATTCGACCACTGAAGAATACATAGCCATAATCTGGGCTACGTCGAAATTCCGCCCCTACCTGTACGGACCACCTTTCAAGGTGCTGAGCGATCACCACGCACTGTGCTGGGGAGGCACCCATCCGGCCGCCTAACTGGAGTGAGCCTGGCTTTCCAGGAGCTTGATTTCTCCGTCGTTTACAAGTCCGAACGCAAGCACTCCAGCGCCGACCGCTTGTCACCAGCCCCTGTAGGTGCACAGACGCCGGAGGACAATGAGAACGACTTCCTGACACCCGTAAGCTCGACCTATTGTGAACAGCAGAAATGATCGCACGAAACCTAAAATGCTTCACCGAGTACTTGGCAGGGTAGGTTCCTTCACCCGCCGAATCGTTCAAGCGATGATTGTGTTTGCTCTGTGTGCGGAATGATGTCCTCGTGAAGAAATTCGCAGTGAACAAAAGAGCTTACCTCTTTGTTGTACCCGCAAGTCGGCGCGAATAAGTTTTTCAGGGTTCACAAATACCTGATGGCTGGACATCTCCGGCTTTCTCGCACCCTCCGCTGAATTCAAGGTGGCTATTACTGACCCCGACTGGCTGCCGATGTCGCACATTACGTGAAAACCCGCCGATGTTATCAGCATCGAAAGACCCCTCCCACCCGACCAGCGCGATATCTGAACACCATTGAACCACCTCAATCCCCTTTTAGCAGATTGGCATGGACTTGCAAGGCAATTTGCCAAAGTCGGCGTCAAGAAATAAGCGGATAATCATAGCGACCGACTTCCTGACCCGCTAAGCCGTGGCAAAAGCCCTACCGAACGGAGCAGCAGCAGAAGCTGCCAAAATTTTCGCAGAGTGTATTCTTCTGCAACACGGCGCCCCAGATCTGCTCATCACAAACAGAGGAGCAGAATTATAGGCGCAATTCACGCAATTCGTCGTTCATTACAAACAAACCAGCCACCGAGGACAGCTGCATACCATCCACTGACCAACGGCCTGACCGAGCGCCTGAACAAAAGCTTATGCGATTTGCTCGCCATGTGTATCGATGCCGAACACAACACCTGGGACGTCATTTTGTCTAACGTCGTCTTCGCCTACTATACCGCAGTGCCGGAGACCACACAGATGGCGCCTTTAAGTCTCATCCATGGCAGGGCGCCCACGATCACGCTAGACACCATGCTGCACAACGCTACCGAAGAATATAACATATAACCTACCGTGCAGCGGACCGACGCCAGAGGCTACAACCTACGAAGACGCAACGCGGTATAGAAGCCAGGAGACCGAGTCTGGGTTTCGACGCCAGTTCGCCGCCACGGATTGAGTAAAGAACTTTTGCGCCGCTTTTTCGACCTGTACATGGCTCTCCGTCGGCTAAGCGAAATGGACTATGACGTCGTGCATGACGAAATGACTGCATCCCAGTAACGCCGCGTACGACCAGAAGTTATCCATGTGGTCCGTCTAAAGCGCTTATATGCGTGCTAAAAATTAAGGTCACTATTTCCACACACGGTGTTTGTTTTGCACAATCAGTTTTGTTTCTAGTCCCCTCATGTTTTAAATCATCGGCTCGATGTTTCTTTGAGAGGGAAGTAATGACGCGAATTGTTCTTGTGTTTGTTCAGTCTTCAAAGGTGCCAGCGCGCCACTTTTTCGCTTTGTTTGCGATCAAGAAGCGACCAGATTTATCTCCAGTGATCGCATCCAGACGGAGCCAATTCGACGTTGATCGAGATTGTTGTAGTAAATTTTGCGGTTTAACTAGAAAGTTCGTTATCAGCTTTTAAATTGAGCACGGCCGATATGGGCGGGGATACTGTTCGACGACCGCCTAGCACGCTTGCTGCTACGCCGCCGGAGAGTGATTAAGTCCAATGTGGCCGCAAGCCAGCCCAAATATAGAGATTTGTTTAGACGCCATTTCGATGTCTTTCTGCTCTCCAGATTGCAATTACCACTTGGTGGCAATGGGCAAGAATCGTGGACTTGGGTGCAATATAAACGCAGGAACATTATGCAAGAAATGCCTCGTAATAAAATTTGTTGTTTTACCAAGTCCACAGGGTAAAGAATGTTTTTTTTCCTGAACAAGCTTGTAACGGTAAGCTACACAAAATTAGGACCTCAGAATTTTTTGCGATTCAAAAAGGATTCGTCTGTGTGAGTGGACCATTCCCTCATTGGTTTTTTGCATTGCTCAAGGATGTATGGTAAAAGTGAATGGCTTTTTAGATATAGGAAATCATCATTTTTGAATATAGGAAATCATTCAACAATATTCGTAAACATCAGTCCACACAAAAATGTTACCGTGCTTTAATCTGTATGGTCAGAGAAGTTTATGCTCGAATTGAAAATGCTAATGCGTTTTATTGTTTTCTGGTAAGAGAGCCATTTATCTTACAAATGGAGTATAAATGATAGGTGAAGTTTTTTCGTCAAAACACCTCAACATAAAAAAATGCATTTCTCTTCGGAACAGCCTTAACTACTCCAGAAAAGCAATATGTCCCAGTATATTAAGGTCTGAATGTTTATTTGTGTATATTTCAAGCCCCTGTTTCGCAAAATTAGGATCCGTAGCTGAGAAACCATAAAATTCACACAGCGCCCAATTCGACGAGATGTAACCGCAATAAGAAGCTTCGTGGATTTTCAGCCGATGTAATGGATTCGTATTACACCTTGCCTCAAGCAGAAATTGCATCAAATGTACTTACCTCATTGACAAACCTGGTGCTGTAGCGTTTAAAAATGAGTGCGAAATTTTCACTGGCGACTTCCTCGAATTGCTTTCAGTCTATATTGTCTCGACGTTTCCCGAATGGGAACGCGAGGTTTTATGCAAAAAGAGGAAAGCCCTATTGATTCGTGTTATTCACCCTTTCTTTGGGATGTGTACCTTGTTGCACGCGACAGATTGTTGAAAGAGCGTTTTGCAGGTCCATTGTTTGGTGGTGGTGGTAGTCATTTTATTAAAAATAATAGTAAAAAGGAAGGAAAAGATTTTTGCTAGCCCCGGCATCTGCCATCGATACTGAAGCACCTGAGCTGGGGCAGCGGAAATAAAGGACAGCAGGCAGAATGGAGAAATGAACTGAAAGAGGTGAGGGGAAAGGAAGAGAGGATAGGGGGAGAAGTAATATGTACGAACTATTTACACAATCATAAATGTGTCTAGGTTGTGCGCGTGATTAGTTCATGTTAGAGGAATTAAATCACACACGTGCACAGCACTGTGTTGGTTACAACTGGAGTGGGGCGTCCAGTTATTAATCGTTCAAGGTAGAACTCGCGGAGCGTTCGGTCACTGCGTGTAACTACCTGACGGAGAACAGACGGGACGTCAAGCCCTTGTGTTTGAGGAATGCACAGAGGCTCACCAAAGTTCGCTCACGAGTGCGCGCACTGCACTGCGGCCACAATAGCGTCTTGATGGAGTCTGGTAGTATGCCCTGCGCCGTATAGGCCGCGAGCATATCGCGACGAGCATCGGCGAACGCGGCACGGTGAAGGAGCAGGTGTTCTAGTGTTTCCACTGCACCGCATTCGTCACACACATCACTCGTCGCGATTCCGTGACGCACCCGTCGTTCCCCGGGCCACACGCAGCCAATGCGCGCGCGGAGGATCATTGTACGTTGTGACCATGTGTGCGCCCATTGTTTGTCGCGTTTTTAGGTTTGTGGACGACTACTTCGTGTTTTTAGATTGTGATAGCCTCGACTTCGGGCAGCAATGGCGTGACGTTTTTTCGGTATTCTCAGAACGCCTTAATCCTTTGATTTTAACAAACGAAATAACAGTGAATTATTTTATTAGGTTTTTAGATCTTTCGGTTTATTCACTTCATCTCATGCTTGTTGGGCTTTTGAGCAGCGTGGTGCAGTGCCAATCTTGCCTTTTTCTTCAGCTCATTCAAAGCTGTCGAAGACAGCAATTGCTTATGCTGTGCTTTACGACGCTGTAAAGAAATCATGTGTGCACAGGTTTGGGCACAGCTTCTGCAACAAACTTAACCTCCTCACAAAGGCTGCTACCATGCAGACGCTTTAGGTTGCGTTGCAAAAAAAACTGAAGAAAAAGTTCAGATTTGATGGGATAGTGGAAGCAAGACAAGAGGAAAAGAAAAGAAAGATTGCCGTGGTACCGTGTCTGCACCAAGCCTCGCACAACTTGAAAAGAATTAGGATACTTGTTGGCGTCGAAGTTGTTTACTCGGTCGACTATCTAGCCTAGTCAAAAAAGTAAATTCAGGGGACAGAGAACCGCGCAGCTTATTGACAAAGCACGCGATACAATTTGGGCCTTGCCAGGAAGGAACAATTTATTCTCTGCCTCTGTCATTTGGCAATATTTATATCGGCCAAACTGGCCGATTTCATAACGAAAGATCAAAGGAGGACGAATATAATGTCTCTCGCGTCGCCATTACAGGCCATGTAGCAAAACACTACAGACACTGCGAAGACGACGAAGCTGACGAAGACGAGGAAGACGATGACGACACTAAAGCAGTGCTGTGGCATGTTGCAAGTTGCGCGTCCGCGCCGTAAGTGTCGCCACGGTCGGAACGATTGCAGCGATCCTGGTATCTGGCGGCTCATGTGTTCTAGGTTTCCATAATGGAATTTATTAATTTTGATTTTTAGAACGATTGTCACTGATATTGCAATGCCCAAGATGCCTAAAATCACTTTTGTACATCGATTGTCACTACTGATGTTTCCTTTAATAAACTGTTCTTTGGAGAAAACTATTTACGTTTTTGGTACTCGAGCGAGCGCCCTAAGCAGCTGCTAATCAGCCGCGCTGGCCGCGCCGCCAACTCCCAGGCACCGCCACCGTCGCATTTCAAAATCGTCCCCATTGGCTCTACGGGAATGTCACACCCTTGACTAAAGTCTGTTTTCCATTCTATAAAGAATGCTCTTTGACAGCAATGAACTGCGACTCGCTGGCAAGGGAAATAACAGAAGCCCACCACATAGCTAGGACCTCAGACAAATGTATCTGTACTCTCTTTGTAGCGCTGTCAGATAAAGAAAATCGTTACCTTGATTGCCTGCTGTAGCGGTGACATTATTTCCCACGTATGACTCTTACCTGATGACACGTGCCTGATGTCCTGCCGATTTTGAATGTCACGCAAGTCAAGCGTGCCTGTATCCTTCCCGACCACCAAGGCAGTATTTATACTGTTTGGCGAAAAAACTGGATTGAAAATTGGATTTGAGGAAAGGAAATGGCGCAGTATGTGTCACATATCGGCGGACATCTGAACCGCGCCGTAAGTGAAGGAATAAAGGAGGGAGTGAAAGAAAAAAGGAAGAAAGAGATGCCGTAGTGGAGATCTCCTGAGTAATTTCGACCACCTGGGGATCTTTAACGTGTACTGACATCGCGCAGCACACGGGTGCCTTAGCGTTTCGCCTCCATCGAAACGCAGCCGCCGTGGTCGGGTTCGATTCCGGGAACTCCGGATTAGTAGCCGAGAGCCCTAACCACTGAGCCACCGCGGCGGGTACTGCCTGGCGGCCAATAAACCTTTTAGTTGTGAGTCAGCGCTCTGTGTTGTGCCCCTTCTTCTCTGTCCCGTCTGTCGCGCTGGAATGGAACGCCATATTTTGGAGCAATTAATTATATTCCTTATCATCGGAAACTCTTTCTGCAACGGCCAATCAGCCAAAGCGTCGTTTATTAAAACATTTTACAGAGGGAGACAAGCAGCAAGCCAAAGCTCCAAAGGGCATTTCATTGGCACATTTCAGATAATCGTGATGTCCATATATATTTATTCTTGAAAAGTGATGCATGAAAAATGATCATTTATTTTACGCATGAATTGGCTCTGCCATTTATTTAGTCGAGCGAAAACTGACTTTGGGAAAACTGCGGTTGACATATCGTGTAAAAACACCATCAATTCTCGACGCCTTACCTCAAAGGGTAAGTAGCCAGTTACACGGGTACGCACCCGCACAGACACCTGCTGATATCGGTCACCCTTCGGATTGGCAGCGACAGGAAGGCTCTTATCCAAGGAACTGCTGTAATCTCCTATAAATGATCTTTCCTCAAAATCAATGAGTGGCTAAATGTTTTGTGTCCCTCGCGTAATGGACTACACTATGTTAAATGTATTGACGGTAATATATTGAGCGAAGTGAAAGGTAACATTTTCCTTTGAACTATTCTCTGCTTTATCATTCCCTCCTATGTTTTGGGGCTTTTAAGTAACTATCAACATAACGTGCAGTCTGAGGAGTAAAACGCTAAAGAGGAACCAGGGTATTTTAGAGACCAAATTTTCGTTTATATTTCAGAGTCAATACCAAACGCTATATCACGTGGGCCAACATGGACGATGTTTCCCCGCCGCTGTTCTCCTCCCCTGCCTTCTCGCGGGAAGCGGGAGATGTGAACAACACGCTTTCAATTGGTGATTGCGTCTGCGTTTTAACAAAGGTAGAATAAAATAACTACACAGACGCTATCAACAACCAGTCTACAAAGAAACCTCAGACGGGTTAGCAGGTTTGAAAACCGCCCCAGTATTCTTTTAATGCTTTCTGAAGGACATACGTGTTGCGCATCATATAGGGCTGGTTTTTACAAATCTTCTCGTCTCTTCCGCAAGCTCGTTCACTGTGTGATGCGAACCTGAAATTGCATACACCGCAATCGATGAACAGAAAGGCGCCAACGCCGTGTTTTTGCGAAAGGACGGGGTCTTTCATCTGCCATAGCTTAAGCGTTTGAAATAGGCACAGGCAATTCCGGAATATCAGGCGCAGCTTCACCAGGTAAGAGGTAAGCAACGTTGTGACACCAATAATGTCAAAACCTGCAGCCACAAAAAGCTTCGGCCGTTCGCAGGTTCACTGCACACGAGCCAGCGCATGAGGTTGAAGTCGTCCGAGCGTCCTGCAGTTGTCATAGGATAACGTTCGAAGAATCTGGTACTGCCGACTGACCGAATAGGCAGCTGCAAGAATTCGCGATTAAAAATCTTTTCGTGCCCGCTTAATGTGCCGAATATGGTTTAAAAACCACAATTATCAGTTTTAAACACAAAGGGATATCTGGGTTAGTATGAAAGCGTGATTTTCCAGCCGGAAGATATCCATGTGCGGGGCGCATGCCGTGTAGAATGGTATGCAGCATGCCGTTTAACGCGATGCTTACCAACAACGTGGAACTCTTTTAAGCAACGTCAGCGATCACGCTTGTGCGAGGGCTCTTAAATAATTCATGTAACGCTCACTCTCCCTAATCTAACGACCAAGCGGAGCTAGCTAGTACGTAAGTTCAAAACTAGTTCTCCGGCACTTATTTGGCAATATTCAAATGCAGGTACATCTATGTTCTAATTTTTTCAGAGGAAACAATAAAAAATGTATGCCTGTGCATCGTTAAAACCAGCTTGAGGAAGGCTTTGACTGTGACTTTAACTCCCAGGAATAGCCGGTACACAAACATAAGGTAGCTTATGCTGAAAATCCATAATCTTGACAGTATGGCAGTTGTAGAGTGAACCGCAGTGTTGAGCCTGCGGAGTAGTCATCCTCCCTCGGCAAAGAGGTCCTCAGCCACCTCATGGTTTCCTTCGCAGAACGGCATGCATGGTGAGAGTCTGCATTTTACACAAAAACAGGACAACATTTCATATCAGTTTACATTGCTCAATGATCCTTATAAAATGCCAACATACTTCTCAGTAATGATGTGTGATATTATAGATGCTAGAGCTAACATCGAGAATAAAATCTGCCCATATGTCGAGCAAGCGCCAGCTGATATTTTCTAAACCATTCCAATGAGGCCATTGTGGTTTCAGAGAAAATAGCTCTAAACGGGATTATAAAAAAAGCAATGTTTGAGCTACAAATCTACCTGTTAGGAAATGGAGGGAAGGTGGTCAGGCGATGCAATTAATTATGCAGGAATTGCTACAAGATAATGCAAACCACTGGCCTTGCTGAAGAGTGAACTGACTATAAAATGCCCAAAACACCACGGCAACATACGAAAGTATAGAACACTTCATAATGCTTTACAATCACACCAACGACAAGGAAGGTTTAAGAATCACTGTGACAGCAGAAAATATAGTATCTGTGTGAAAGTTAGCGATGCAACCTCTTCCATGACAGTGTTCCGCTTCAACGCAACACAAAGCATGTATTTATTATTATACCAAGTATGTGACATCTTGAAAGACAGCAAACAGTGCCAAGTTAATATAACTTACATGTCCGTAGCCACTTAACTCAAAAGCTATTAAGAAAATTTTGCACGGGGTCACTAAACTACTTCACAGAAAGCCGGCGGGCGAGTTGGTGCATGGTCCTTAGAAAAACCGCGCAGGGTAACAGGACACCGCCAAGATGACACAGATACATCGCTGACTAACAACTGAGGAAGTTATTGCTTTGCATATCCCAAAAGACCGAGAGCGAAGCTCATGGAATCATCATTTTGTGACATCTCTCGTGATTATTTGCCCAGATATAACCACGGATTATATCCGTGTCTAGATTATATATCCAGTCGATTTCTTTTTCATTAACATTAGGGATGGTGGGCTTACGCAGGTTGAGGAATTCGTATATACGATGTACCCCTGATATATCTCGAAAATTAGATATCGATTATATTTTCTTAAAATTTTACAACATCGAAAGCGCAGAATGCATTCAATGTACAACACGTCTCTAGCTTGCTTGCTGCCATATCCTGTCTGTGTTTCCGAAATGCTCCATGAGAAGAATGGTGACACGCTGGCCTTTTTTTCCAACATATGATGCTCTGCATTGTAAAGCAAGTCACGGCCACATGCTGTGAATTTGTCTCTTTGCTTCGTCTTACACCGGACGGTCTTTGAAGCACCTTTGCTGGGTGCGTTGCATACTAGTTTCACAGCAGCCCGCCCGACCACTTTCTTTAGCGCATGGCTAATACCGAGCACATGGCATGACAGCCAACTTCCGTCTTTCTGAAGCCTCGTTGGGGTATATAAGCAAATTTCTTTGATTACCTTGAACCCAAGGCTGCAGATGAGGTCATCTGGGAAACTAGCTTCACGTAATTAGCTTCACGTAACACGCTCCTGCTGACGGTCAATGCACAATTACTTTAGGGCTTTTTGTACAGAGGAAGATAACACAAGCGCATATGGGCCTCTCCTATGTACAGTCACAGATCGAGAAACTGAAACTTTACCTCCACTGGCATTTTTTTTGGTCAGCTCAAAGTTGGCCAGAACTTCGGAGGTATTAAAGATGTCAACAATGTCCTTGTGTTGCCCTTCGTTAGCTTGATGGTTTGGTTTATGGGGGCTTAACGTCCCAAAGCGACTCAGGCTATGAGAGACGCAGTAGTGAAGGGCTCTGGAAATTTCGACCACCTGGGGTTCTTTAACGTGCACTGACAACGCACAGTACACCGGCCTCTAGAAT
Organism: Amblyomma americanum; assembly: GCA_030143305.2. NCBI lineage: Eukaryota > Metazoa > Arthropoda > Arachnida > Ixodida > Ixodidae > Amblyomma > Amblyomma americanum. The sequence continues at coordinate 110,434 of JARKHS020007427.1, forward strand.
TTCGCTTCCATCGAAATTCGATCGCCGCGGCCGGGATCGAACGCGCGCTTTTTGGGCCAGCAGCCGAGTGCCGTAACCACTCTGCCACCGCGGCGGCTCCTGGTTAGCTTGAGGATACTAAGAAGTTATTCACAAATCGGAAAGTCGTTATCCTATTCATGCCACGAAAACCTTCTATTAGTTGACGGTCTTGACAGGCAGGTCAGCAGAAAGTCCCTGAGAATTGGTGCAACGCAGGAACCGGTGCATACTCATTGCCACTGAATGTATAGATCACCATTAAACTTTACATAGGTAGAACACAAATAGATAATTAACAATTCCAGGAATCTAACCGCATTGGTTCTGTAATCGTACTGCTCACATGGAATCAATGCTTTCTCTCACCACCTCAAACAAAGGCGGTATGTGGCAGAATGTAATGTACCTAAGTCCTTGATTACAATGGAGTAGACATTTCTTCTGGACAGCTGTTCGAGAGGAATGCAGACATTCCTGGCTTCTTTTTCAGGAAAAGGTCTTCCCCGGTAAGCAAGGAGAGCAATTCTTTCAAATACCTTCCTAAAGGTTTTTGCCACGATCCTTGTTCAGAGACAATTACACCAAAAGTCTAGCTACCGTTTGGTGTTTCTGCCGTAAAGAGGGCATAGGCCCTCACCCTTCTTCACAGCAGGCCGTAGTTTGGTCAAGTTGTTGGGCTCACAAAAGTTTTTGGGATTCGTTCTTCAATGTTTGGCACTTGTCCTTTTTTTTGCAGCTTGTAGAATTCATTTGTTTTCGCAGAAATTAGCTGAAATTAGTATGTAACACGTCCAGAAAAGGTGCTTCCAAGACAGCACCGTGTAAGACAAAGTACTGAGACAAATTCACAGTATGCCACAGTGGCTTAGTGTACAAGATCCCTCTGTCATGAGGAGCGTCATAGGTTCGGAAATTAGGGTGGTGTGTCCACATACATGTAATGGAACATGTCGCCAACAAATACAGGACATGGAACCTTGGTAGCAAGACACTTGTTGGAATATGGGTGCATTCCCCAATTTTAAGAATGTAAAATTCTGAGGAAATATAACCGATAGCCCATGCGCGAGATATACCACACGTACATCATTAATAGGAATTGTTCCACCTGCGTAAGCACATCGTCAGTAATATTAACGAAAGAAGAAATGGACTACCTGAATAAACTCGCCGCGGTGGCTCAGTGTTTAGGGCGCTCGACTATTGATCCGGAGTTCCCGTGTTCGAACCCGACCGCAGCTTCTGCGTTTTTATGGCGGAAAAACGCTAAGGCGCCCGTGTGCTGTGCGATGTGAGTGCACGTTAAAGATTCCCAAGGTGGTCGAAATTATTCCGGAGCCCTCCATTTCGGCACCTCTTTCTTGCTATCTTCTTTCACTCCCTCCTTTATTCCTTCCCTTTAAGCGTTGTTCGGTTGTCCAACTATATTTGAGACAGATACTGCGCCATTTCCTTTCCTCAAAAAACCAATTAATATTATTATTACCTGGATAAATAATCACAGCAGATGTGACAAAATGACGACTCCATGATTTTCCTCATCTGCACTTTGGACGATGATTCCTGTATTTATTTTGAGCAAAGCAATAAATTCCTCAGTTTTAGTCAGCGTTGTATCTGTGTCTTGCCTGTGTCCTGTAATCCAGCGTGCTGTTCTGCCAAGGCTAAAATACTGCAACACATTCTTAAGAGATGAAGCCTAGATCTGGAAAACGACCACAAGGGGTTCCAAGCAGATATTTGCTTTCTGCGCCCACTCATGAAGAAATACATACGCATAAACGTGTGCATTTAGGGATCCCACAATGCTAGCTGTGGCATCACAACGTTCACAACAAAAAAGTATGGCAAATTTTTTACTCCACGAGTTCTGGTTCTCTTTCTTTAAGGCCTACATGCGCCATGTAGTCAGCGGTTGTACGAACTAGATAAATAGAATAAATCATTTTGCAAACATCGCTACTGTAAAATGGTGTTAGCTAATGGCCACCTTCATCCTTAGGACAAACCCGCATTTCATCAGCCGTTACATATGAAACATGAAAATACCATGCAGCCAGATGAATAAATAAAATTTCCTAAAACATTTAGCAACGGTACATACAGTCATACCACTCCAGTGTTCCTACTGGGTATACTGCTCAGGAGAAGCAGTATTCATATGGGGCGAATGCCTGCACGAAAAATTAATTATAAAGCAATACAAATTTGCACACAACAGGTAAAGTAAACGGAATGGTATGGAACCATTACAATTATGCAAGCAGAAAAAATTGAATTCTATCTACACTCCAACATTATTAGAGGTACAAAAATATCATAGAGCTCCTTCGACCAGCACACAGTCGGCATTTAAATGTAATTGTGCCATTCCACGCCAACTGATCCAGAATTAGTACTCAACCATCTCCGACTTCTTTAAAGAAATAATGGGTTTTTTTCATTTCTATGACAAACATTAGCCCAGCTTCTTTTAGGCAGAATAATTTTTTTTGTGTCGTGGCCACCATCTCACGTTTAGAAGTGGTAGCCAAAACTAGCCTTGCAAAAACTTTGTAAAAAAACAATCTTACGCATGACTATGAAAATTATTTTTGCAAAAAAAAATGCACTTGCATATGCAGTAAATTCAACTTATTTTGTTTCGAACAAAACATGGAAGAAGGTACAAAATATGAGATTTGAAATCGTATATCAAAAATTCTGCTCTCACAGCAGTTATTCCAAATGTTTTCCTAAGCGGTTCAGAAGGCAAAAAAGGCGATCAAAAGGTTTCAGAGAGCAAAAAGCATAAGGCATGTCAACAAAAGAATTCTAAATTTGAGGAAATTTGCTTTTTGAGACATTCAGCAGTCTATTGCATAATGAGGTGATCTTAATTATGAAAGATAGGGAGCTATAGAATGCCATTTAATGGCATTTATTTGTAGAAAGTTAATCGAAGCATTTTTGTTTCTAGTCAGAAAACAATTTTGCATGTTGAATCCTTGCATTCAACATCTGACATTTCTCCGTGCCTTCGCTTCACTGCAGCACATTTTGCCGCCGGCAGCAAATATACACAAAACCAGCACTCCACTGCTCGAATATAATGTTCTGTGCCTAAATACGTGCCTAGGATTGCGAAAATACGTGTCTACAGCCGCAACAGTATTTATCGCTCAGGAGAATCCAGTGACTGCCTATGTCACAATCGAAGCCTTGAGAGCGCATTTTCGTCACCTCTCTCGGACTCCCGCACACCATCTTGCCAGTCTTCCTGCTAACCGGCCGAGTACATCATTTGCGAAAATTATTGATGCCCATCGCGACTTCCTACACACCCCAATTTCCACCAGCCTCTAGACCGTTTTCTCGATTACGAAGTCTGCACGAACCTCGTGTGCTTCTTTCCATACCGGGCATCAAAAAGAAGTCTGGTTTATCGACGACAGCACTATAACAGACAACTATAGAATATCTGCATGAGAAACACGGACACAGACTGCACGTATACACCGATGGCTCTGTGACACCTTCCAGTCCCTAGGGCTCCGTAATCATCCCCGTAAGGACCATAGTTAAGAAAGTGAAAACATCGCACCGGACTTCATCGACTGGTGCAGAACTTACTGCTATTCGTCTCGCCATTGAGCATATCAGTGAAGAAACACCCCATCAATGGTCTGTTTTCACTGAACCAAAGGCAGCCCTCCAAGCGTTACAGTCTGCTGTTCGTAATGGGTCCCATGAACAACTTGTCGCGGAAATCCGAGAGCTCCACCACACAGCAATCAACAAAGGGCACGATATTGTTTACCAATGGCTAATATATGATTTTGCACCTATCTTGTATGTTACCCAATTTGCCGGTTTGCAACAGTGTTTAGTATTTCGGGCTGAACGTTTTCTATAGTTTGATAATCTACTGAGATAATTGTTATGCCATTGGCTTTATTGTTAGTGCGGATGGTTTTGAAGTGGAGCGTGCTTATGGATTACCTCAGCGATTCTTTTGTTTGAAAATAAACGAGCTGGTTTAAACAAAGGTTTGTCCTTTACCTCTCCAATTCACCTTGGGAATAAATAATCAAACATTAATAATGTAATTATTTTATGGGTGTAGACGAATGCATTAGAAATGAGAACAAATATTTATGTAGATCTATACAACGAAACGTTCACGCTAGCCCCTAACTTCTTTATGAGATGGCAATACGATAGCGCTAGAAATTTTGTTTGAGGACCCCTGCACGTTTTTATGCACACAACCAGACATATCACTTCCGGTTGTCTAGCCAGTTGTTAGATGTTTTCCCGAAGGTATCCAGTGGGGGCGACGTGGACAGTCACAGTAAACATACATCAAAACATATAGCTGTCAATACCGCTGGCGACGTTAGTTGCCGGTCGATGACGTCACTTCCGTTATGGTGTCCTTACTTGTCTCCACCCTTGAGGCTAATGTTATGACCGACCACAATTCTTTTACCGATGAAGCTTCTAATTTCACCGTCTTTGTAATGCAATGTGTATTAGTATAATCATTATACTGAAGTTAATATTTACGTAAATATTCCCAAGTAGCACAGGTAATCCGCCCAATTTTGCGACAGGATGATTCCATCTTGGTCCTTTGTAGGGCCGGCTGTTGCCAATACGGTTCCAACGTTGGGCCAATTTCCTGTACTGCTTCTGATAGGGCGAGCTGAATATTCATCTTTTTAGTCGCAGAAAGGTCAGTGTCAGTTTCGTTCTTCTGCATGTCATGGCGTGATTTTGTTTCTACATAGATGTAAACACTAGTCAACATGAGGACATCTAGACGAATGAAGCACTAAGCACTGCCATATATCCACTGCTAAATCTTTTAATCGTCCTCTTGTTCGTATAAGTACTGCTGCTCACATGAAGCCTCAATAATGACCTAAGCTTCTTCAAGCGTCTTCATTCGCAGAAGCATGTTAAGAACATAAACATTATTTCAATTCATAACATTGACGGATTGATATGGAATTGGTGCCTGATGAATGTACTTGAGCGGGAATAACACGACCGCACTGGAGAGAGAAAAAGAGAAACAGAAGCGTGTACAGGCAAGGAGGTAAGCTTGGCGACGCCCAGAATGTACTTTACACATCGGAAGGGGAACAGGTAGAGAAAGAAGCGGAATCGAAGAGAGGAGGATCAGTTTCGCACTGATACGTAGGACAATACTTTGAAGGGCCACAAGGCGTATACTGAACTTTTATGGCCTTGAACACTACCCTGAGCCCTTTGGAATTTCAGTAGTGCATTAACAGCCTTACAATAAACTGAACATCTTCAACCAAAAAACTTTAATTTCAAAACCAGCTGGGCTCCATCATGGGGTGACGGGGGGCAGTAGCTAGCATCTTTAAGTATGGAGACGGGGAGGGGGTCAAAAGAACAAAAGTTGTGATGCGAAAGGCATGGGGGAGGGGTAGGAGGGGGTTAAGGCTGTGAGTCATGTTGTGGCACTGTGGGGAGGCGGTCAATGGCGAGTTTTTTTTTTCCTTTGAGTTGAAGAGCGAAGCTCATGGGCATATACTGGGGGCAGGTTTCCGTTTGCTAGGTTGCTGTTTTTCGGGGTGGTTTGGATGTGCCAGGAATCGAAAAGGAGCCTTTTGTGATAATTTGTTTTGGTTCTGAGGATGCTGGTTTCGTCGAAGTTTATTCTGTGGTCTGGGTCTTCGGAATGTTTGGCTACACGATTGCGCTCTCTTGTGAAGTTGCTGACGTCGTTTTTATGTTGTCGAATTCTTTCTTTGAGATTTTTGGTTTCGCCGATGTAGCTTGCGTCGCAGTCGGGCCAAGGAATTTTGTAGACAATGCCTTGGGCTCTTTCTCTCCGCGGCTTGTCTTTGGGAACTGGTAGGAAAAGCACTACAGTGTTTATGGGCTTGTGCGCCACCTGGAGACCTCCTTTTTTCAGGATTCGGGCGTAGGTTTTGCTGACACCTCGGACAAAAGGTAGAGTGACGCATTTTGTGGTTGCATGTGTCTTTGTGCCTTGATTTCTTGGCGCATGCTGTGGTGTTTTCAAGTCGAATTGTTTTTGAATAAAGTTTTTGGGTAGTCGTTCATGATGAGTTCTTTGAATATCGTGCGTTGTTCTTTTTTTGTCAAGTTCTGTGCTGCAGTGTCTGTCAACTCTACTCAAAAACGTCTTCACCACTGATGCTTCCTCTCTCTGAGACGAAGGTTTAACCCGAGACACCAGAATCTTCGCTCCTCTAATGGAACCAGGATGCAAGCGGCGGAACATTGGAGCCAGGAGGGCACGCTCATGATCAAATCGTGGGCAGTCAGAAAGCAAGTGTCCCATTGTCCCATCGCATGCGCTGTTCGTACACTCTGGAGAGTCTGCCATTGCGATTAAGTTGAAGTAGGCATTTGTGAACGCCACTTGTAACCGCAGGCGCGAGAGCGCCCGCAGTGGGAGAGGCCCGACGGTCAAGTGACGTGAAATTGGAGGTCGAGGTTGTGCACACAGCATGATGAGCCTCCGGTGGTAGATAATCACGCAGAAGTCAACTTTCAGGCTAGCACTCGCCGCTCAAATGGCGCGTCCACTTTTGTCAGTAGTGTCTATAATAAGAGATGGTATGGCCTTCAATAGATAGGGGAAATTTAAATTTTTATTCTAAAGGTCGGGCGCTTCTCTAGTCTCAGACATGAAACCATAGACCAAAATGGGGAGCTTTTATGTTCAGTGAAGTGGTTGTGGGGTCGAAGCTGTCGATTGGTCTATTACAGTGTTTTTTCATTTGTCAAAATATGTTTTCTGTGTATTGCCTATTTTTTTTCTATTCGGTTCGGCTTATTTGTTACAAATGCACTGTTCGAAATATGACGCTCCCTTACATGATACCCTACGGGCCTCTCAGGCACTTCAAATAATTATAGCAACAGAAGCGCATCTTTACTCCATCGAACCATTAGGAGATAAGGACGTTTGTTTCATTAAGGGCCCACCAAATGCTGGTGGTGCACGAATAAGCTGGACGTTTCCCGAAGATTCGATCATTAAAAACCGGCAATTTAACTTAAAGTACAAAATCAACTAATCAACTCTTGTTAGCAGAATATTTCAGATAAAGCTTAGGCAAATAAAAAAGAAAAAAAATACATTTTTTTCTAACAGCCTGCATACGGAAGCTTACAATGGGGAAACATTTTCAATATTCGGGGGACGTCAAAGCTTTGTGCGCTAAGCCGTAACCAGAAAGTAGAAAAAATGTGATTCTCCTCTGAGACGCTTATTTCAAGTAATTCCTACTTACGGGTCCACTAATAACGAAGATTTGAGCTGTGTTGCCTTTTTCACACTTTGTTGTAGCGGAGAAAAAATTTCTACTGGCGACTAGGACCAAAGCTATGCAGATGGCTTTTGCGCGGAGCCGGTAAGCTCGAAAACCTGCCACTGACGTAAGCAAAGAAAATCTGCAGCCAACGCAGCTACATTTGCCGTGGGCAGCGGCGGCTTTTCATCATTCGGCGTCCTTTCCCAAGCCGCGTCGCTGCAACCTTCTTCCCCTCTCACAAAACTATTTTTAATCCGGAGTCAATGCTAGTCCAATATGAGAATAGCCGGCAGCCCGTGTGCGTGTGCGCGTTTGCATGTGTGCGTGCGCGTGTGCATGTGCGTGTTCGTGTGTGCGTGTGTGTGTACAGAAAATGGTACAAAAAATCGAAACGATGCCAAGAAAAATGGGGCGTAGTCATCAAGCGGCCCTGTGATGCACACAGCAAGCCGAGTGCCGCGAATTGAAACAATTCCATACAAGTCATTCACCTATATATAACCGCCACTGGCCGACCTGAGTGTTGCGCCAGTTTTGTCGAGAATATTCGTTTCAAAATTTTGACACAAACTAGTGTCGTACAGAATTTCGGATGGTGCCGTAAGATTTATAGTAGATGATATCTTACTTGTGCTAAGAAATTTGGAAGCTAGTTTGCGACAGGGATTCGGACCGACGACATATGCATCTTGAATTGCATGCCAACGCACATTTTCCTGTAAAAATCGTGATGCAGCCGTTCGTCGTACGGCGTTGCAGGTTGTGTCGTACGCTTGTTGTTTCGCATTCTCACGCGTGAGCTGTCTGAAGTGTCTCTGCCGAAGTACTTTTCTTCTTTTCATGTGCCTTCTCAGACTAGGTTGTGTGCTCTCTCTTCAGGAACAAGCATACTTGGCAAACAAAACTATGTTTCGCAGTGCACTACCTCGAGCTTTTTATTTGGATGGCTGAAACTTGAAGAGATTGGGGGGATCAATAGCAACCAACCGACGTCGTGATATGGACGCCCCCAAACCTCACAGAGAAACAATTTTTCTACTGGTAATGGTTTTAAAATACACAAAAGCAGATTCTTTCTCCTGAAAACTGCTGGCCACTTTAGCTCTTAACAGAGGGCCGCCGCTGTGGCTCAGCGGTTATGGCGCTCGGCTGCTGACCCGAAAGACACGGGTAACATCCCGGCCGCGGCGGTCGTATTTCGATAGAGGCGAAATTCCATAGGCCTGTGTACTGCGCGATGTCAGTGGTGGTTAAAGAATCTCACGCGGTGAAAATTTTCATAGCCCTTATTTACGGCGTCATTTGTAGCCGGAGTTGATTTGGGACGTTAAACCCCTATAAACACATAAGCAGAGAACGCCAGACAACTGCATCTGTCCTTCAAGAAGCCCGCGGGCACGAGTGAAGCCCAATTGCTGACTCTCTGTTTCAAACATTTACGAGGCACCAACCAACTATAGAGGCAAACATTAACAGAGAACATGGTTGCACACGTGGTATATCAGCTCTACTGTAATTAACAGCTAATAATTATTGGTAACGAGGGGCCAATAAACACTTCCTTCAGTAACGAACGCTGGCGTGAAAAAAGAGCTCCGCATGACAGCGGAGTTGTATATGGACACTGCGGTTTTAAGCCCATTAAAGAAGTATACCAGAAAACAAAAGAAACTATACTAGATGGCGTTGCCTAAAGGACTTTAAGAAAGAGTATCTGCAGTCGCGTACTGCACATTCGCCTTCGAGCACTCCGATAATTAGGGGATAAGAGAGACAAGGCAAAAGAGCCAAAATAAAAGCATGAACTTTAGTCGTTTGACCAAATGATCGCACCGCTCAACCTTATCATATATTTCACGAGGTATGGTAAATATAAAAATCTACAAAAAATGCAAAAAAATTTGCAGGACATCTTTTAAGGCTCAACGCCATGTGTACGCGATGTCTGAAGCGACAGTGTGACCAGGGGTGCCGTCGCGAAAGGTGTCTTTCTCCTAACTAGGTTGTTTCGCTCGTGAGCCGGAGCTATCCGCGCGATTTGCAATCAGATCGCCGCTCACAAGTTCAGGTCTGTCACATTCCCCTTCTACGTGATAAGCCTTCCCCTTCCCAAACCCTCCAGACTGGTCCGGTCATGGCAGCAGCCGCGGCAGCACCACAGTGAACAGAATATCTTTCAAAATGCTTACCATGAACCTTTATACAGTCTTCATCATGCCACCCAGTTTTACATAACTGAAGCTGCATTATCTGCGTTGAAATGAATCTTTGAATGTCAGTAATCTGTTGTGCCACCCAGAAAGCACAGTATTAGGCATATTGTGTTATAATCACGCAACAAAAATATCAGAAACCTGTAATATATTATTTGAGCCCTGGCTTTTATTAAATTTATCCTTGTTATAGAGTTTTATGCCTCTCACATACTAATAAATATTGACGACTTGAAGGAACCACGAACGCCTTAACTGCGACTTCATATAGACACAAGTGATATCATTTTAAGTTGCAAAATGAATTAGTAGCGTTTCAAGCAGCGTTTTTTGGAACTAACGTGCGTCAGGCAAACGCGTAATATTGCTTCGGTGCAAGTCGAATACGGCCATTTACGTAAAAGGCGAAAGATTGGTCCCAGAGTGTGGAGAGGCCAATTAAACTACTCGCCCTCAAATAGCGTCATTACTTTAATCGAACAATTGTTTTTTCTCGACTGACGCACACACGTTGATAGGTATCATTAATTTGGCTTCTTTTCCGCTTTTTTGAGCGCAAAGATAAAACAAAAACGTTGAAACATATCAAACCACCCTTTCCACGGTATCAGATAAGGAAACCCACGAAGTGCGTCAGAAAATGGCCCTTGCTTGTTCGATGGAGGTGGTTGGATTGCAAAGTACAGTTGGAGACATCAGGGGGAAAGAAGACTATAGACCACGCGTTCCTCAAACAAAGCCGATAGCTCTACTACTAGCCGGTGGCTGCAGACCACACTTGAGGAGATGAAAGAACAAAATTCTAACTTTCACCTCCACAAGTGCGGTCTCCAGCCGCCAGCTAATCGCAAAGTTCCGGCTTCATTTGAGGAACACGTGGTTCAGAGACTTTTGTCCTCGACTATACATCTTAGAAAACGATTGAGTTGGCTGTTTGGTACAGGTTCAGTGCTAAAGAGCACAAATGACGAGGGACTAGAGAAAGAAAAACACGTGAGAACCACTGACTCGCAACTAAAAGTTTTATTTGCTTAACTTCTTTACATAAAGGAACAATTAAGGGCATGAAAAGTAATGACACATATCCAGATGATACAGGGCGTTCAATCTAGAGCTTGAGGCCAGATATCAATCTTTCTGGTTGACTTCTTTGCCTTCGTTTCAATAAATATCTTAATGTATTTAAATAACCCCATTTTTTTTTGTTCTGACGTGGAGCCAATTTGAAATAAATGGCGGATGATACGTTATTTGTAATTTGAAACAGTAATGACTGTAATCGTGTGTGATTAAAAGCACAAATATTTGCTGCTTGCTTTACACTGTCAGGTTGCTGCGTGGTTTGTGATTGCTCACTTCTTGTTTACTTCTGTTTGAATTAACTGCCATTCCATATTCTCGTCCTTGCATATGCCACTCCAGCCTTCTTTGTATTGCGTAGTTTCATGTGCAATCTTCTTGACGTTCCCCGCCTAGCTTGTCGTGTTCTTCAAATTGTTTTAATAATAAATGTGTTGCACTATACTACCTAGTCTCCTTTAATCCTGATTATTTCCTTTTTTTGGTGGGAATCTGCCACCGATGCCTTCTGATAAGGCTATTTGTTTTATGCTGAGATTGACTAAAATAAATCGATATAAATAGAAATCTCGCCGGTGCCTCCACTGATGCCGAGACTTCGGATAAAGCGTGCTGTCCCGCGCATTCGCTTAGTTTTTAGAAGTACGCAATAACTGTTCTGCCAGGCAAACACTGAGGTTCACAGCCAAAATTGGTCACGAAGATTTCGGTTCGGTCATTGTTCAGTTCAACAATTCTGCGAACAGTATAGACATTCAAGCATGTTGGTTTCATCGAAGCCACGAGTTCCAGTGCTGTTATCCCAATATACCGTAACAAAAATGCTAGCTCCTGACGGGATCAATACGCGGTCGACAAAAACGCGTAACTTAGTCCCGCGTGGCTCGGGTTCGCCGTCAAAATGGGGTTGAGTGGAAAATGACACGACCAGCTCCTGATGGTTGACGACAGCGCCGTACTACCGAAGGAAATCTAAACCGAGTATCAGGTCTTTGGAGCACTCGGGCAGCACACCACCGCAATTAGGGAAAGTAGCACCACGGATCAGTATTCGTGACGTGCAGGCGCCAACCGGCGTACGCAAATGGCCGCCGGCGGTGCGGATCTGTGGCCAGGACCAAGGGGTCAGAACCTTTCTGAGCGCCGTGGCTAACCGACCGCTCATTAAAGAAAAATCATCCCCGGTATCCACAAGTGCGGTCACATCGCGATTATCAGCAATTACTGGGATTTCGGCAGACACCAGTCGGTCGCAGCACGTCGTTGTCGTTGAGGTCGTCGGGTGAGGTCGTCGTCGGTCGGGTCATAGCAGTGAATCGGCCGTTTCGGCTGAACCCATTCGGTCAAAGCGTGTCATTGTCATTGAGGTCGTGATGTCGAGTAGTCGTCGGTCGGATCGTTGCCGCGGATCGTCGGGCGGAGGCTCTTGACTTGACCCAATAGCGGCGGCCCTACCCCCGGAGGACGGCGTCTTCAGTTTTCCCGATGTGGGGACGTGCCTCTGAACTGACCAGTAGAAGACGGGCGGCTCAGCGAAGAAAACCGCCTTGGGGATGGTGAACGGGACTGGCCTCGCTGCGAGGTCGTTGACTGCACGTTATCGGATAGGTACTGCTCGATGTCCCGCGGCCGTTGTCCGTAGCGGGGTCGAGGGGCGTCAGGTGAAAAACCTCTTAAGCCCATTCTGCGGTGGGGGCAGTGGCGGAGGATGTGGCTGGGCTCCCAGCATTCGAAGCAGAGCGGCCGATGGTTTGGCGTACGCCAAACGTGCGTTTTGCTCAAGGTGGACCGGGACTCCTGCGGTACGGCGGGTACTGCTGCAATTGGGTACCGCAGTAAAGGCACAGGAGTGACGGGGGAAAAGGCTTGCCTCACTGGTCCAGGATCGCTTAGCAGTGTTTGACTGTATGTCATCACATAGGGCGCACGCTGCGGAGCCTGTGGCGACTGAACAGCTCGCCGGACTTCATCTCGGAACGCGCCCGGTACGGCAGCGACGCTGGCCTGTGGAGCTTCGCAGCGAAGTTTCTCGAGTTTTTCGCGCTCCAGGCTCCTCACAAGCTTTCGAAGCTTCTCAGTGGGTAGCGACGTGGAAGTACAGTGGTGAGCGGCTGCTACACTAGCCTGACGGCCGTAGTGCGCGCCCCGTTCTTGCAGAGAACGCTGCATGATTGTTGCCTCCTTGACAAAGTCGGCCACCGTTCTTGGTGGGTCACGTACCAGTCCGGCAAACAATTGCTCTTTTACGCCGCGCATTATGAGGCGTACCTTCTTGGCCTCGGGCATAGCAGGGTCGGCGCAACTGAAGAGTCGCGTCATGTCCTGGATGAACATGGCGACGCTATCGTTCGGCTGCTGCGACCTCGATTGCAAGGCGATTTCAGGCTTCTCCTTTCGTTCGCTGGTGTTGAACGTGGCTAAAAGCTCTGGGTGAAAGATCTCCCAGTTAGTGAAGGAAGCGTCGTGGTTCTCGTACCGCGTCTTGGCCGAGTCCTGTAGTGCGAAGTACACGTTCCGTAATTTCCGCTCACCGTTCCGCTCGTTGAAGCCCGCCACACGGTCAAGCTGGCCAACCAGTCTTCGACGTCCTCAAACCGCTGACCGTGGAATGATGTGGGTGACCGAGGTGCGGGAAGGATGAACGGCTGGTCATTCCCGGAATGCTGACTTGTCTGGCTAGCCGTAGCGGACGTCATGGCCCTTACCGATGTTGTGAGTTGGCCAAGCTCTGATTGTAGGCCTCACAGCCGGCTGCTCGCCTTGTGGACTGATGTTGCCTCCACGCGTTGAGAACTGACGTCAAGAGTGTCCTCGAAGTCATCGTACATGGGCCGTTACCCAGCCCCTGCACCAAATATGTCACCGAGAAACGGTTCACATATGCGGGGCTGGTTTAATTATACGCGCAAGACGCTGTTGGCAGCAGGCAGCTCGAGAGATAAAGACAAGAAAACATCTAGCCCCGAGATGGCTCAACTGCCAACTGCCAACTGCCAGGTAATACAATTTAGCCGCGATACGGCACCACTATAGGAGTAAATAGTGTGGCAATATATTGTCATACACGGGGAAATTGCCGCATTTTCTTCGTCATTGCCGAAACCGGACAAGGCTTTTAGCAGTCGCCAAAAAGTGATGTGATAATTATCAAGTATATAAGCTGCTTAGCGGAAGTCGAAATCAAAGCAAGTAGAACAGCTTTGTCACGCACAAAAAGGTTTTCCAGCCCAACGCGCTGGAAAAAAAGCTGAAAAAAATAAACTGAGGTCCTGCTTCTAACCTGCCAATAGCACCTAGCTGGAAAGATGTATCCGATTGTAATATTCTAAACGTCATTGTTAACAGTGTCACCAAATAGTGTTTGGCATATTGTGATCTTCAAAAGGATGCGCTTGTAGGGCAGTGGATGAATTCCGTCATTTCACGGGAGGCATCTGCAAACCACTTCCAAATATCCCTCTCCTGCACTGCTGGCGGACACGTCCATGCAATCCTCCAAACTATTTCTCCCATCTGGGTGAATGTCGTTTTCTTCTGCCTGTCGCATTTTACTTCGAATATATTCCGCTAATATCAAGGCCTCTCGGTTAAGTTCCTATCGTAATAAACGCATGCTAATACTTTTTTCATCTGAATTTAAAGTAGGATATCAGTAAGCTCTGTTCTGTGATCAACTGGGGTCTTTGCATTATCTCAGCATTGTACCTTTCATTTTTACTTGCATTGCTGGCGCGTTGTTTCAAATTAAGTTCAATTTTTACTTTGCCTCGAAGTTTTTTCTTATGTGAGTACTGGTGAGAGCCAAGCCACATGCGTAAATATTTTCCTCTTGACTGATATTGGCAAACTGGCATTCACTAGCTGAGAAAACATGCCAGATAAACTCTTCTTTTTGTTGTTTTCGTTGCTACTTATGTATTCCTTCCTCTATTCCAAGTTCGTTTAATAATGTCGCAGTTATCACCTCCTTTTCGCGAATGATAGCCCGAGACGCTTATGTGCCAAAAAACTGAACTCAGCTCAACTTAACTCCTAAACCTACGAGCACTGATATTTGCAACCAACACTTTCCTGGAAGCTACCTAGAAGTATAATCTTCAATAAATATGGCAAGTTTATGGCGGAAGCAGTTCATAACTCCAACTAAAGAAACGAGCATTAAGACCTCTAAAATAATTTGCTTTACTTATAACGAATTCGACTTATATGCAGTCTTAATTGAACTCGCCCGTACCATTGCGTTGGCTGAAGGCGTTAATGAAACATTACATTATTTATTTCTGTAGCGTGATAGTGTTTTCAATAAATTAACCCTCGGCCCTCAGTCCCGAGCAGCTGCGAAGAAAGCGACCAAGGCGGCGGTCATACCTGTGACGCAGCTGAAGGTGCTAAGAATCTCTCGCTCCGGACATGCCGCCATTGGAATCGGAAGTTGTTAATGTTTAGCGCTAGAACCTTATCCACTGCGGCTAGCCTAGCAGTGCTGTTCGAGGAACTAGTGGGTATTAAATGGGATGTTATTTGGCTTAGTGAAGTTATGAGGACAGGTGAGGCGTGTACAGTATTAAAAGACGGGCACATACTGTGCTATCGCGGATTAGCAGATAGACGCGAACTAGGTGTGCTATTCCTCATTAATCAGGATATAGCTGGCAATGCAGAGTAGTTTTATAGTATTAACGAAACGGTGGCAGCTATCGTAATAAGGCTTAATAAGAGATACAAG
Organism: Amblyomma americanum; assembly: GCA_030143305.2. NCBI lineage: Eukaryota > Metazoa > Arthropoda > Arachnida > Ixodida > Ixodidae > Amblyomma > Amblyomma americanum. The sequence goes on from JARKHS020007427.1 coordinate 125,781, forward strand.
CAGAAGGTGGTGCAGGCCGACGCGCCTACATCTAGTCATGATGAACAGACTATTAAAGTTTCTATGAAGACGTGGAATCAGCAATGAACAAAGTAAGAACACAGTACACTGTACTTATGGGCGAATTCAATGCGAAAGTGGGCAAGAAGCAGGCTGGCGTCAAGCGGTAGGCGACTATGGGATATGTTCTAGGAATAGCAGGAGACAGCTATTTGTAGAGTTCGCAGAAAATAATTTACGCATCATGAATACCTTCTTCCGGAAACGAGAGAACAGAAAGTGGACCTGGAAGAGTCCTAATGGTGAGGCTAAAAATGAAATTGACTTCATAGTATGCGCTCACCCTGGTATCGTGCAGGATGCGGAGGTCCCGGAAAGGTGCGTTGTGGCGACCACAGAATGGTAAGGTCTGGAATTAGCTTAGGCTTGAAAAGGGCACGGAAGAAGCTTGTGAAGAGGAAGTCCATTAACGAGCTAGCTGTAAGAGGGAAAATAGAGGAATTCAGGATATGGCTGCAGAACAGATATTCAGCATTAAATGGGGAAGACAATCTTAATGTTGACACAATGAACGATAATTTGACTGCTATCATTACGGAGTGCGCAGAAAAGTAGGCGGTAGGACGGTTCGACAGCATACCGGCAAGCTATCTCAGGAGACGAAGTATCTGATTAAAATATATCAAAGCATGAGGGCGTCTAACCCTACAGATAGAATAAAACTAGCAGAGCTATCGAAGTAATTAAATAAGCGCAAGGTAGCCGACATAAAGAAGTTTAATGTGAAGAGAATCGAGCACGCTCTGAAGAAAGAAGTTAGCCTAAAAGCGGTGAAGAGGAAACTAGGCATAAGTTAAAACCAGATATATGCGTTAAGAGACAAGGGGGGCAATGTCATTAGTAATATGGATAAGATAGTTAATGTAGCCGAAGAGTTCTACACAAATCTATACAGTAGCCAATGTCATCAGACCGTTAATAATAGAGGCAGTAGCGCACACCAATGCGTCATCCCTACGAAAACAAAAGAGGAAGAAATAAAGCACCAGGAGCAATGCAAAGAGGAAAAGCAGCTGCTGAGAATCAGGTAACAGCAGATCTGTTGAAAGACGGAGGGGACATTCTGGTAGAAAATCTAGCCACTCTGTATACGCGATGCCTTCTGACCTCGACCACACCAGAAGCTTGGAAGAACGCAAATATAATCCTATTTCATAAGAGAGGAGACGCCAATGACTTGAAAAATTACAGACCGATCAGCTTACTGTTTGTTGCCTACAAGGTATTTACTAAGGTAATCGCTAATAGAAGTAGGACAGCCTTGACTTTAATCAACCAAAAGATCAGACAGGCTTTCTTTAAGGATATTCCACAATAGATCATATTCACAATATCAATGAGATGATAGAAAAATGTGCAGAATATAACCAACCTCTATATATATCCTTCATTGATTATGAGACAGCATTTGATTCAGTGGAAACCTCAGCGGTCATACAGGCATTGAGAAATCAGGGTGTACATGAACCGTACGTCAAAATACTCGAAGATATAAATAAGAACTCTACAGCTGTCATAGTCTTCCATAAAGTCAGCAATCAAATTCCAACAAGGAAGGGTGTCAGGCAAGGAGGCACGATATCGCCAACAATATTCACCGCCTGTTTACAGGAGGTATTCCGAGGCCTGAATTGGGAAGAGTTGGGGATAAGAGTTAATCGGGAATACCTAAATAATCTGCGAATCGCTGATGACATTGCCTTGCTGAGTCACTCAGGAGATGAACTGGAAACCATGTTCAATGAATTAGACAGACAGAACAGTAAGGTGGGTCTAAAAATCAACATGCAAAAAAACCAATGTAATGTCCAACAGTCTATCAAGGAATAATAATAATAATAATAATTGGTTTTTGGGGAAAGGAAATGGCGCAGTATCTGTCTCATATATCTTTGGACACCTGAATCGCGCCGTAAGGGAAGGGATAAAGGAGAGAGTGAAAGAAAGGAAGAATAGGTGCCGTAGTGGAGGGCTCCGGAATAATTTCGACCACCTGGGGATCTTTAACGTGCACTGACATCGCACAGCACACGGGCGCCTTAGCGTTTTTCCTCCCTAAAAACGCAGCCGCCGCGGTCGGGTTCGAACCCGAGAACTCCAGATCAGTAGTCGAGCGCCCTAACCACTAAGCCACCGCGGCGGGGCTCAAAGAAACATCAGTTCGCAATTTTTAACGAGATGCTAAAAGTGGTGAAGGAATACGTCTACTTAGGGCAGGTAGTGACAGCTGATCCGGATCATGAGAGGGAAAATACTCGAAGGATAAGAATGGTGTGGAGCGCATATGGGAAGTTCTCTCAGATCATGAACAGCAGGTTATCATTATCCATAACCGCTCTATCTTACCGGTACTCACCTACGGGGCAGAAACGTGGAGGCTAACGAAAAGGGTTCAGCTTAAGTTAAGGACAACACAGCGAGCGATGAAAAGGAAAATGATAGGTGTAACATTAAGAGGCCGGAAGCGGGCAGAGTGGGTGAGGGAACAAACGCGTGTTAACGGCATTCAATTCTAAATCACTAGGAAGAAATGGGCTTGGGCATGGCATGTACAGCGTAGGCAAGATAACAGCTGGTCCTTAAGGATAACAGAGTGGATTTCAAGAGAAGGCAAGCGTAGCAGGGGGCGGCAAAAGGTTAGTTGGACGAAATGAGATTAGGAAATTTGCAGGCTTAGGATGGGCGCAGCTGGCAAAGGACATGGCAAATTGGAGAGACATGGGAGAGGCCTTTACCCTGCGGTGAGTGTATTCATGCTGATGATGATCATGAATGTTTTCCACGTTTACTAGTTCCTTATGCAAAGAGCTTCTTTATATGGGTTGTCGTTCTTTCCATATATAGAGTTATTGTTTAAATGTTGAATTCTTGAGCGCGAACTTCTGTGTATTTCATGACGATTTATTTATAGCGATCATTTGTTCCGCTTCTGTTTTAAAACCATCCAGTTCAGCAGACAGGTGACCAGACAACCAGTTGTATCTTATAAATAAGAACTTGGTGAATATTAGTATGTGCTTCCTCGGCTAGGTTTTAATTTTTGATTGAACAGCGCATTACACCGGGACAAGGTGTTTTGCGCTGTTTCATCATAAATTAGTAACTAGCATGCCCAAGCTGCTGCCCTGGTATGCTTTCATTTATTATAGAGGAGGTCTATTCACTAAATTAGATGTTTCATGTGACCGTGCAGTTTTGTTGTCGATTCAATTGCCCTTATTATTGCATGATGTCGGAGATAGTGAGGTGCTAAGAGGCTTGTATTATATCGTTGAGTGTTGAGTGCCTAGCGTTACTTTGGAGACGAAGAAGCTGCTTAATGAGATATCCGATTTTCCTTCGGTACATATTCGGTACTTATTTTCAGGTAACAATAAGAGGGATAGAGCACAAAATTGGTAATGGCAGCGATCGAACTTATGCGCCTTGGCCACGTATAACTTCTGGAAGAACACGTTGGAATGTTCGTTTTTCGATTCCCACCACACATGAAGTGATCACACGCGATGAGATGCTGGCGAAGGCTTGCATTCGCCGTATAACCTCTGCCGGTTCGAATATTATACCGGATCTTTCAGCGAACACTTTCAGAAGTTTTAAAAAATAGGCTTTTTGTGGTAAAATTATGGGTTTTGCGGTGAAGTATTACCGGTGTTGGCAGACACCACAAAACTGGTGAATCGTCTCAGGTACTCAGTTGGCTAACTAATTTGTAATAGTTTTCTTTTTAAGCAGTAGAGTTAGGCGCCTACTTGCAATTAGAGATTTCTGGTCATAGCCGTATCGGGTTTTAAACTTTCTAAAACGCGATTACCCTTGGCGCTGTGGCTCGACATAGATTTGGCCTTTTCTGCTAGTTACGTGCGCTTAAGGGGTTGATCTGCTTGCATGCTTACGAAAGCGCATGTATTTTCGCACAATGCAGCCACTATTTCTCGAGCCAAAGCACGGAGGATAATGGTGGTATAGAAATTTTAAAAACTGATTTGGCCATCTCTAACGACCTTCTGCAAATCTCCAATTGCAACAAGGCGACTAACACTGCCAGTTAAATAGTTTCATTATGAAAATTAGTTAACCAGTTTAGTACTTAATACGATGCACCGGTTTTCCAGCAGCGCTGGTAATACTCCGCCTCAAAAGACATATTTTATCCCCAAAAAGCCAATTATTTGAAACTTTTGAAAGTGTTCGCTGAAACACACGGTATACTCGGCTCTGAGAAAACTGGCTGCACCTGTCCTAGTGTCAATGTAATGCCACGTGCTAGGCTTTGCAAAAAAACTAAAATATCGTTATAATACATGCGCTGACGCACGATGCAAGCCGTAAAGGTTTGTGACGCACTATTCGTTAAAAAGCTAAGCCTGGCTTGCCTCGTGCGTCTGCTTGTCGCCGCTCCTGCCACCCCTTTCCTAGGTCGTAAAAGAGGCATATGCTAGCTGCGAACTGCTAGCCTGCAGCGCAGGTTTGATGTGCCCAGCAATGAGGTGCTCGATTTTCTGCGCCAGTTGTGATTCTTACGCAAACAGGTGCACGTGGAGATGACTGTGCATATCAAGTTCCGGCTGCAATTTTTTTTTTCGCTTCAAACGCTTCTCCAGGTGCAGCATCATGATTGAACATGTGGAGCACGCCTATGCCGCAAGGATATACTGACTGTGACGCTGATAGTAGTGACGTTGATACCTCAATTCCCCAATTGCGCAGCGCGCCGTGCTTTCCTCGAATAAGCCTTAACAACGTCCAGTACACTATCGTGTTGCAACGTAACCACGTGCGAGCTCGCGAACGGCTCCGCGGGAGAATTCATCTTTTATAACTAGCGGTTTTTGTGCGTGCCGTGCGCAGATGGCTCCGTCTATTCAGGCAGCTTGGCTGTCTTTCCTTTTTTTATTTTGCTTCTCGTGTGCATACAGGCTGTGAGAATCGGTATAGAAATAGTGAGAAAATGAGAATAATTCTTCAACCACGTTTCTTATTTCATCTGTGCTTGAACTAAGCATTTCGGCATGCCACACACCTTAGGGCGTAGGTGACGTTACCAAATCACGGAAGCCGTGTTTAGCGATTACAAATAGAGACTCATGAAATCAGTTTAAATGAGACGCAAAATAGCATAATTGCAGGTCTTCTAGATGAAGACCATCACGCTACCGTCAGTTATTCTATTTGTGCAATACGATAACCACTGGTCACCAATTTCTTAGTTTCAAGTACTGCCAGAGAGAGCAGTTGCTCTATGCGAATATGCAAAATTTCTATACAAAGCATGCCGTAGCATAAAGTTCTCTTTTTCCCTGCTAGAAGGGTCAAATATGTTCCAAAAAAAGGGAGAGGAAACTTAAGCTGGGCTTTAAGGGTGCGACGCAACATCCTAAAAGGTTAATTGCCACATATGCATAAGGTTGTTCTCTGCTTTACATTGATAGATCCCTGGGAGTCCTGACACTCTCCTGACGCAGTGGTGTAGCGGCTAACCGGCGCGCCACTGCTCTGCCATGGCAGGTGCTCCCAGCGATCGGCCTTGTGCGCCCCAGGTTGATCTGCCCGAGCGACCAATCATCAATCCAACTGCAACCTGCCACAGTGGGCACTTTCCTCTCTATCCGGTGGGCACGTTGTGATGGCGCCGCAAGGTCAAGTGACCTAGTTGACCTACCTGCCTCCTAGGTTGCTCTCTAGGGACAACCTGCCAGAGTCATGCGCGTGCTTTTTTGCTCGTAACGCTGCCACCGAGCACGCCGACATTAAATTTTCTGCAGAACTGGGCCGTTAACGCTGGCGCGTTAAAAAGTGCGAGCTATATGAGGCCATACGTTTATTGCTGATAGCAAAAGAAACATCGTAAATGCATCACAAATGCTGATTACGTTGGGACGATATTGTCTGAAAAGGAAGAAATTTTTCCAGTGCGCTCAAGATGATTAGAGCACTAACTAATATGGGCTTAGTTGGGTATTTATTGTGAAGCCTAAATAACGACTTTCTGCCTTTAGCTATTCGTACGTAGCGGCACCTGGCAATGTAAACATTGATTGTGGACTGCAATAAATTTTTTTTACAGAACCAATAGCAGTCTTGCCTGAAAAGACCAGTGCATGTTTGCATGTTTACTTGGGTAACACTTTTAGTTTCCTGAGTTCTGCCGATTCCTTTGGTTTTGAAATCAACTTCATAAAATTTATTACACTTCGACCTTCTCCTAGTTTCATTTACGACTTGCGTAATTGTAATTACTTTAGGTTCAGCGTTTTGATTGTTTCTAGCTGTTTGGTTAGTATTAATTTTGCTCATGTCCAGCTTCCTCAGCCAAAATTTATAAAATTGAAAAATATTAAGGCACTGTAATAAAAAATTGAAAGTATTGGTCCACAATTTTCATATGTAACAAAACCTTCATTTTAAAGTGTTTCCATCGATCGCATCGAGAAATTAACACTACCACAGAAAACAAATGGGGAACGCTTTAGACAGTAGCAAAAGCGTGACTAGGAAAAAAAATACAATTGTACAGTTGCATGATCTGCGGATATATTGACTGTTATAGTGAAATCTTACAATATATGAAAACATTACCACCGTAAACGGTTTCGTGCTCAAAAATGCGTTTGTGTAGAATTGCTGGGCATGGTTGTAGTACATTCGCCTGCTTTCCTTTACATTTTTCAGTCCTCTTTCTTGGAGCAAACTGCGGCTCACTCACAATTGTCACTGGATTCCTAGAAACATTACACACATTTATTATCTTGAAGAAAATATTGTTAAGAAGACGAAGAAGGCAGAGGCATGGGGCGAAACGCTCGCGCTAGGCCCGCACCCATTCATATCATAGTTCATCTGTCATCATGTCTTGTTCCTTGGCTTGCCACGTCGTTTAATTTCGTGTGAGGTGCGGGTTTTACATCGTCATCCTGGTCCCTGGAGCATCGCCGCCTTCTGCTCACCTTCGTCTTCGCCCGGCAGGACCTGGACTCCGCCGCCCTGCTGAACTCCAGCTCGGCCAGACCAGAACCGAACAGCCGCTTTCCCAGCGCCGTCCCCAGCTCCGAACACAAGAGACGACGACCAGGACCAGGCGCACTATGTCCCGACGACGACACGAACTAAGATGGCACCCCACCCATGCTGTCTGGCGAGTCCAAAACCCTTGACCTTCGGCTGTGGGTGACTGACCGCTGGACCTGAAGCTCCGGGGGCTACCGTTCACCAGATCATCTCGTTCGCCTTGGTGGCAAGCCTTTCATCGTCATCTATCCTTTCTGGTCAGACTCATCGTCACCCCTTCATTCAAGATTCAATCAAACGACACGATCGCTCGGTGGCCCGGGTAATGTCCGTCCGTCCGTCCCTCCTTCCCTCTATATGCCCGTTCGTCCGTTCCCACCCTCCCTCCCTCCCTCTCTCCATCCGTCCGTCCGTCCGTCCGTCCGTCCGTCCATCCATCCATCCATCCATCCATCCATCCATCCATCCATCCATCCATCCATCCATCCATCCATCCATCCATCCATCCATCCATCCATCCATCCATCCATCCATCCATCCATCCATCCATCCATCCATCCATCCGTCCGTCGGTCCGTCCGTCCGTCCGTCCGTCCATCCATCCGTCTATCCATCCATCCATGTTGCGACAGGTTGCTCGTTAAGGGCACCCTGTGTCTCAAACCCCACCGGTGGCTGTGCTATAACAGCAACCTGCTGAGGCAATGGCGCATCACTTATGTGCAGCACCACTGCGAATGGAGTGGTGTGAGGACTCTAAGCGATCATTGAAAGCAAAGTAGAGCATGACTAATTCCGCCTATATGGGGATGTAAGCAAAACCTAGGCGACAGAGAAGCAATAATCGAGCGGGAGGTATCTCAAATATGTCAGATTGTACTCTGACGGGTAGGTGAAGATTTTTGCCTGGGTGAATGAAATAGAAATATCTCCATGTCTGTAAAATGATGCGCAAAGAGGAACCTAGGCTGCTAAAGGGACCCATTAAGACTATCAGGGCACACTCCTAATGCGAAGCTTACGTGCCTTCTCCCGTTTTTAGAGAGTCCACAGTCTCACAGTCTCCAAGCGTATTAAACCGGTATGATTATAGGCGTATTCAACAATGCCGCCCTTGCGGCATTGGCGGCTAGAAAAGCAGGTGCTTTTGTGAGTCAAGCTTAAACATTGCTCTTCTAGGCTATAAAACTCAGGTTACAGGAGCCTATGACTATTTGGAAATCATTATTTGATAAGTTAACGCGAAGAAGCCGAAAGGAAAGCCCTCGGCCACATGCTGCATTAGGGTGGCCTTGGAAGTCTATGGCACAACATGCTTGCAGATCAAATATACCAGTTTCCGGCGCTCTTCCACTTCTTTACATCACTGCTTCCCTGCGGGCTTGTCTTTCTCACGCGCAGAATATGAAACCCTAAGGAATGAGTTAGCGAGCCGTTGTGGATATGAATAATGGTCACCTGATATGCAAGACTAGTTGCATTTATCAAGATGAAATTATCAAGAGAATGTGTACAAGCGGTGTCAGCTAATAAGTGACGATCAAGTTATTCGCTGCGAGTTCATTAGAGTGTAGTGTAGGCTTTCGTCAAAAATAACTCTTCCGTAAGAACATTCCAACGCTCTATGTGCAACAATGACGTTGAGCAGCTCAAGAAGTGCGAGGCAGCCACCGGTCAAGCAAAACCTTGAGGCTGCCATAGGTAACATGATATAGTGCGCTCAAACGCTTTGATGGCACGGACACTACATCAAGCATTTAATGGTAGCGAGAACCAGATACACGAACACCCTCAAATGGCAGGTTAACCGAGCCACCTTGCTTGTTCAATAAATGGGCCGTCAGGCGGTGAGTGAACCTTTGCGGCACTGCCTTAATCTACGGGAACAGGTGCGCTGGAGCGTTATCACTACTGAACGAGGATATACACCTGAAAGAAACAGGCGCTTTATGACGCAAACAACCAGGGAGGGTTCGTATTCAAGAGCAACAATACCTGGTAACTTAAGACACGTATTTATGGCTGTCAACCACGGCCAATGTCGCCTTTAAAGTTGGGCAATATTTTTGCGTACCACGCTACCTGTATTAATAACGGCGATCGGCTCGCTTAGACTACCGCTAAGATATTGTTTCGTCAGCACCCTGACGCTCTTTGCGGCATTTGGCAAAAACATGGCCGTGTCGATAGTTACTCTGGCGCTGTCTCTTTTGTTGGCACCTGGCAGTACTGGGGCGAGCTGTAGTGAGAAATTCTGCTACATCCGTATAATGCTGACCTATGTAATATGTCAGTTTTTTCACTTCAAATATTTTCTATTCCGGTATAGTGACCAGCAGGTTTTCCCACTGGAGCTAGTATCGACCGAGAAAGAGAAATATCCGAGGCTATGCGTCCTGCAAACCTATACGCCCTCAGACACACTCGCTCTATGACAAATTTAGCTGAGGCGTGAAAGCTTGTCACATTAATGCTTTTCGTCAGAACCTAGGCGATGGATTCTCCATCAACTTGGCGCTCACGACCAAAGACGTTATCCTCTGCTCTTTTGCCTCTCACTCAGCCGGTAATCCTGGTAACCTGGGTAAACCTTACGATACAGATTTTAAACCTTTCTTACCATTGGAGATGTCGCGTTTCACGCGTGTGAGCTCTCCGTCCGGCCAGTATTATGACGATGCGTAGAAAACAAAGGAAGGGATGTAAATGAAAAGACAGGAGCTACTTGCCTTCGTTGTCAGTTTGCGCCCCAGTGAGTACACTTATTAACTCGCCCAAATTTCAGCTTCATACCCACCTGGAGGCACCACTGCTACCACCGCATCACCAGGGATGACTTTCCGGTCTTCACAAGGTTCCTGCATCGAGGAATCTATAACTAATATTTTCGCATTGAGCCAGGTGGGACATAAATGCTCCAACGTATTACATATAGCAGGGTGAAACTGTCTATGCCTAGTGTTTTTCCTTAGCTAAAATTTTAATCTAGTATTCAATGTCATTTTGCAAAAGAAACGTGAAATATGTAGCATTTTCTCAACATTGGCGTTAAGTGAAAAAGAGTTAGTTTTTGTTTATGTTTCAAGGTGCTCGCGTTTATGATAAGGAAGCTGGATATTGCATAGTGACTAACCCCCGTATTCACAAACCGACCTTTGTCTACTCCTTTCTTTTCTTCACTGTTTTAGTTTTCACATGGGCTATTTTCGAAACTATTGTGGTTAGCTACCGACGTGATGAAGGTGTGGTTTGGAATGAGGCCTCTTGCCTTCCACCCTAAACTCGTTTTGAAGCATGATTAACCCTTCCTTCTAGCGAGCCTACAGCGTTATGTTGACCGCCTGAAACTTGTAAGCATGCCATCAAAAAGTCAATTCTTTTGCGACACTGTTCTAAATGTAAATATTAAACTGTGCCGGCGTTCTTATTGCAGTGTTCTTGTTCCCCCCCCCCCACACACACACACAAAACGGTTGTTTCAGCCAAGGCGAACCAGTATATATAGATATGGACTATTTAGATATGTTGAAATGACTTCAGGAGTGTAGTATTACCACTGCTGTCTGATTGTAGACTCCTGATCGGAACAAGGTAGTCGTAGCCAGCCGTTAGCAGTAGCCATATCAAGCAGTGTGAAACAGGCGCCTATCAGTGACGCATGTTTCACACAAACTCTCTCCGTTTTGGGTACGAGCACCGAGCAGCTGCAAGAACATGAGCGCAGGCAGCACAGAGAGAGTAGCCCTTGGCGGAGCGTGTTGGGAGGCAGTGCCGAGGGAACTTCTGTTTTAAAAATTTTATGAAAAGTCGTGGCTAATATTAATGACCGGCTACAAATATTCTACGAAAATACGCTATCTACTCGTAATATTGGTTTTTGAGTCAAAATTGCCTTACTACCTGATGCCTTAACAATGTTGACTTATTTCTTCCTAACATATTTCTTGACATATACGTCTACCGACAATATAATTACTAAATCGCTAAACTCATCTCGATATCTTTAAAAACCAATTTTTAAAATTCTGATCTCATCTTGGATGAGACCACCCATCCCCCGTATATACCTCTTCTCTCTCTCTCTCTCTCTCTCTCTCTCATATATATATATATATATATATATATATATATATATATATATATTATATATATATATATATATATATATATATATATCTGCGTTTGCAATGCCCGAAAGCAAACAGAAGTGGTAAACGAACACTGTACTTCACGTTCGGGCCTTCGTCCTCTTAACAACACGAGCTACAAGTTCTCTCTTACATTTATTCGGCGTTATCACTACCTGCACCTTTCACGGCGAGTATATAAAGAAAACACCAACAAAAATGGGGCCGAAATCATGTCATCGCAATGGCGTTAATGTTGTGTATTAGAGGTGGTCTAAAATACCAAGAGAACATGGACAGGTGGGGAACCTACGAGGAGTAGAATAATGCGGAGTACGTAGGTGCGGAAAAGAGAGCGGTACAAAATTAGAAAGAAGGCATGAGGTGAAGCTACTTTCTGGACGACGATGCGTAGCCTGCGATATGTACGCATCTAATAAAATAAATAAAACCACACGAAAGGGCAATGACTCACAGTCGCATGCAATCGCAATAGAGACGTCGTGTCCAGTCACCTATAAAATTATACATAATTGTAATTATTATTATAATTATACGTTAATTAATATGGTAAAATATTTTACACATGAACAGTATTAAGCAGTAGGAGCTTAGCAGAGATCTCATTGGTATGCACTGGTAGGCATTGGACGTATTGGTAGTATTTGAGACGTTTCATTATGAATTGAAAAAATTTGAGCTCTTCTGCAAAGATAGTTCTCATTTAGTCGTAATTGCTTTTCACGGATATCACACGAAATGAGAATAAGATAGTTTATATATAAGTTCATTATACGTCCCATAAGTGATCTATTCGAGGTACGTAACGTAGGCCTTACCGACCTATCCAGTTCAGCAGAATGCATCGATGTATATCTCACAATTTTTAAATAGAATTCTGTAAATTTTACACAAATTTCCCGGTATGTTACGTTTTCGGTAAAAGAGCATGTGAAACTACTAATATTGTGAAAGGAGAAATATCACTGGGACGTGTTTTGCGGCCAATACTTTTACTGATAATTTCAATATATAGACTCGTACGGGACTTCATTCCTTAGCGAGTAAGGCTCATGTAAATTAGTTTTCCGAGACTTCTGAGGTCTGAGTGCAGTTTTATGTTTTAGGCTTATTGATTCCGACGGCAGCTGAAGGCATCAAGTCTCTGCTGAATGTAAGTGCACGCAAAATAAATACGAACAACTTATATTTTTTTCATTCCGCTCAAAAGTGTTTTCTTGTCAGCATTCAATTAGTTTTCATAAGACACAGTCAAGGAGATAGGTCCGATTAAAATATGAGATGTAAGTGCCCAAGGATGATGAGTCTAGATAAGACAAGGCGCTAAACATAATGCATTTCACGTGATGTCAGGTGAAATATAAACAATGTAGAATAGCCGAAGGGCACTGCGTTATGTGCCTTTATTTGAGTGCTCCTACTGGACAGAATATGGCCGCACATTGTCAATGCACAGGAAGAAAACATGATTGCGTTCAGTTGGTCGAGTTGGTATATATGCATCTTTTATAAAACAGCGCGAACAACGACCGACAAGAACAAGAAGGACACGGAACGTGCGCTGTACACAAGAAATGTGGCTAAGCAGAAAGTTCGGTTGGGCGAGTTGGTATGTATGAATGTTTTGTAAAACAGCGCCAACAACGACGGACGAGAACAAGAAGGACACGGGACGAGCGCTGTGCACAAGAAATATGGCTAAGTAGAACGTTCAGATGGGCGAGTTGGTATACATGCATCTTTTGTAAAACAGCACGAACAACGACGGACAAGAACACGAAGAACACGGGACGAGCGCTGTGCACAAGAAATATGGCTAAGTAGAACGTTCAGTTGGGCGGGCTGGTATATATGAATGTTTTGTAAAACAGCGCGAACAAGGACGGACAAGAACACGAAGGACACGGGACGTGCGCTGTGCACAAGAAATATGGCCAAGGATAACGCTAAGTTGGGCGAGTTGGTATATATGAATCTTTTGTAAAACAGCGCGAAATACGACGACCAAGAACAAGAAGGACACGGGACGAGCGCTGTGCACATGAAATATGGCTAAGTAGAACGTTCAGTTGGGCGAGTTGGTATATATGCATCTTTTGTAAAACAGTGCGAACAACGACGGACAAGAACACGAAGGACACGGGACTTGCGCTATGCACAAGAAATATGGCTGAGCATAACGTTCAGTTGGGCGAGTTGGTATATATGCATCTTTTGTAAAACAGCGCGAACAACGACGGACAAGAACACGAAGGACACGGGACGTGCGCTGTGCACAAGAAATATGGCTAAGCATAACGTTCAGTAGGGCGAGTTGGTATATATGCATCTTTTGTAAAACAGCGCGAACAACGACGGACAAGAACAAGAAGGACACGGGACGAGCGCTGTTGCCAAGAAATATGGCTAAGTAGAACGTTCAGTTGGGCGAGTTGGTATATATGAATTTTTTGTAAAACAGCGCGAACAAGGGAGGACAAGAACAAGAATTACACGGGACGAGCGCTGTGCACAAGAAATATGGCTAAGCATAACGTTCAGTTGGGCGAGTTGGTATATATGCATCATTTGTAAAACAGCGCGAACAACGACGGACAAGAACAAGAAGGACACGGGACGAGCGCTGTGCACAAGAAATATGGCTAAGCATAACGTTCAGTAGGGCGAGTTGGTATATATGCATCATTTGTAAAACAGCGCGAACAACGACGGACAAGAACAAGAAGGACACGGGACGAGCGCTGTTGCCAAGAAATATGGCTAAGTAGAACGTTCAGTTGGGCGAGTTGGTATATATGAATTTTTTGTAAAACAGCGCGAACAAGGGAGGACAAGAACAAGAATTACACGGGACGAGCGCTGTGCACAAGAAATATGGCTAAGCATAACGTTCAGTTGGGCGAGTTGGTATATATGCATCTTTTGTAAAACAGCGCGAACAACGACGGACAAGAACAAGAAGGACACGGGACGAGCGCTGTGCACAAGAAATATGGCTAAGCATAACGTTCAGTAGGGCGAGTTGGTATATATGCATCATTTGTAAAACAGCGCGAACAACGACGGACAAGAACAAGAAGGACACGGGACGAGCGCTGTTGCCAAGAAATATGGCTAAGTAGAACGTTCAGTTGGGCGAGTTGGTATATATGAATTTTTTGTAAAACAGCGCGAACAAGGGAGGACAAGAACAAGAATTACACGGGACGAGCGCTGTGCACAAGAAATATGGCTAAGCATAACGTTCAGTTGGGCGAGTTGGTATATATGCATCATTTGTAAAACAGCGCGAACAACGACGGACAAGAACAAGAAGGACACGGGACGAGCGCTGTGCACAAGAAATATGGCTAAGCATAACGTTCAGTAGGGCGAGTTGGTATATATGCATCATTTGTAAAACAGCGCGAACAACGACGGACAAGAACAAGAAGGACACGGGACGAGCGCTGTTGCCAAGAAATATGGCTAAGTAGAACGTTCAGTTGGGCGAGTTGGTATATATGAATTTTTTGTAAAACAGCGCGAACAAGGGAGGACAAGAACAAGAATTACACGGGACGAGCGCTGTGCACAAGAAATATGGCTAAGCATAACGTTCAGTTGGGCGAGTTGGTATATATGCATCTTTTGTAAAACAGCGCGAACAACGACGGACAAGAACAAGAAGGACACGGGACGAGCGCTGTGCACAAGAAATATGGCTAAGCATAACGTTCAGTAGGGCGAGTTGGTATATATGCATCATTTGTAAAACAGCGCGAACAACGACGGACAAGAACAAGAAGGACACGGGACGAGCGCTGTTGCCAAGAAATATGGCTAAGTAGAACGTTCAGTTGGGCGAGTTGGTATATATGAATTTTTTGTAAAACAGCGCGAACAAGGGAGGACAAGAACAAGAATTACACGGGACGAGCGCTGTGCACAAGAAATATGGCTAAGCATAACGTTCAGTTGGGCGAGTTGGTATATATGCATCATTTGTAAAACAGCGCGAACAACGACGGACAAGAACAAGAAGGACACGGGACGAGCGCTGTGCACAAGAAATATGGCTAAGCATAACGTTCAGTAGGGCGAGTTGGTATATATGCATCATTTGTAAAACAGCGCGAACAACGACGGACAAGAACAAGAAGGACACGGGACGAGCGCTGTGCACAAGAAATATGGCTAAGCATAACGTTCAGTAGGGCGAGTTGGTATATATGCATCATTTGTAAAACAGCGCGAACAACGACGGACAAGAACAAGAAGGACACGGGACGAGCGCTGTTGCCAAGAAATATGGCTAAGTAGAACGTTCAGTTGGGCGAGTTGGTATATATGAATTTTTTGTAAAACAGCGCGAACAAGGGAGGACAAGAACAAGAATTACACGGGACGAGCGCTGTGCACAAGAAATATGGCTAAGCATAACGTTCAGTTGGGCGAGTTGGTATATATGCATCTTTTGTAAAACAGCGCGAACAACGACGGACAAGAACAAGAAGGACACGGGACGAGCGCTGTGCACTAGAAATATGGCTAAGTAGAAGGTTCAGTTGGGCGTGTTGGTATATATGCATCTTTTGATTGCGTGGCCTGTGACCACAAGTGACTTAAAAGAATGTCTGCTTGAGAATTAGTTTTGTTTTAAAGCCCTGCATTTCTACCAGAAATATCTGATTTATGAGCATGGAGGTGCCAGACTCTCCTAAGTTATTACCCTCGGTCTTGAAAGTCTTTTGGTGTTTCGGTTTTCCAGCTTTCACGTGATGCCTGATTTGACGGAATGAAGTCTGGGGTTCAAAAACGCGTCTTCGAGGCGTTCTGCAAAGCTTGAACAACTCTCACATTAGCCCCAATATACGGATTTTAGCCGTGTTACACTATATTATTGCAGCGTGTGACAAAAACACAGACTTTTTATTTGGGGCGGGAAGGCGAGAGTAATTGGTTTAATAACTGTTTTTCTTTTTTTTTGGGGGGGGGGGGGGGTAATGAAATGGCGCAGTATCTGTCACATATCGTTGGACACCCGAACCGCGACGTAAGGGAAGCGATAAAGGAGGGAGTGAAAGAAGAAAGAAAGAAAGAAAGAGGTGCCGTAGTGGAGGGCTCCGGAATAATTTAGACCACCTGGGGGTCTTTAACGTGCACTGACATCGCACAGCACACGAGGAGTGAAATCATCAGTAAGACCACAGTACTTTTTAATCAGCGCTGTTATTCTGGAACTTTAAATATCAAAACATATGCTGTCGTTTAGAAAATATTTCAAAAAAACAATGTTTGGACAGCGGAAATGCCACAGAAGACTGATCACATTATAGCCGGTTCAGCGGACGCTTCCCAGATTCTAAATTTCTGAATGATGCGCACTGAACGTATTTCATTTGTAGCTGCATCCGCTGAGTAAACGAAGGTAATTTTAAACAGATGTAACTAAAAGATGAAGTCCACAGCGCAAAAATATGGAAGCACAAAAACGTGCCAGCTTAACAAAAGTGTGAGGCAGCTTTACAAAATCAAGATGGGCTTAGCGTAGTGCAAACGCAACTTACCTCTGTAAGGAAGATCTCGCTAAGCCTCTGGTGGATGCGTTCCTTCCTGATAGATACGCTTGGTTATGTCAGAAAACTTTCTGAGGCATGCCGTCCGTGACGCCCAACATAGTCTCAAAACCCATGGAGGTAATTCTACAAGGTTTACTTGCGAACGTTAACACGGCTATTGCTCATTATGTGTTCGGTTAAGCGCCACGAGTTCTCCAATTTCGCTCCGCTGATTTTGATGCAGACAATAACGTTCTTAAGTTCAACCAGCCGAAAATAATTTGTCTACTGGGTTTCCAGTGTACCTAAGTTACCTCGATACAGGTCTTTGTCAGTCAGGTGTCAGCAATGATGCGTCTGTATACCACCAGCTGACGTTGAGAAACACCGTCCCTGCACAGAATCATCTCCATCTAAGGAGACAGCAGGATCGGGTGCCAAAATAATCACAGCTGTGCACGGTCAACTGGAGAACGTTGTCCGCACAACTGCGCACCTCCAGGAAGCTCGGAAGACATAGCAGCTTGTGAGTTGTCTTCACTTGATCCTTAGTTCGCTAATATCTAACGTGTGCCTCATAACTGCGACCGCTTGAATACGTGGATCCTCAACATTGTAAATACCGTTCCACGGCTAAAGATTCTTCAAAATAATAACGCGTATTAAGCGACTAGCACTTTCAAAACGATTATACAATGTTCCATGAACCTGTGGATATGCACTCCTGACTTAAGCCCCGTCTTCGTTTTTCTTGTTCTTCTACTCATATTCCCTTCCACAGAGTGTGTTAGGATCTTGGAAGCATAGTAATTGGCTTCTTGTGCCTATGCTTGTATTTTCTGGGGGGCGATAGGCACCTGCTTTTCATGAATTTGTTCCCGAAGAAAAGATGCAGTGCATTATCCTGCTCTGCTGCAAATAAGCTGGCCTCCTTAGCAATTTCTTCCTTTCAAGCGGTGTTAAGGTTTCGTAGAGGCTCAAAGCCTTCCATAACTGCAATGGCAAGCTGCACTTTTTCAAAAACGTGGGAAAGCTTCTACAAGATCTCTCTACCCCTCACTAAACTATATGTCTACTGTGTCCTACTCCACTTATTGCCTTGGTAATTCCCATAGAAACTGCCCTTTCCCTACACAAACAGTATCAGTTACAGTTTTATATAATAACCCGCTTTCATTACGGCTGCAAACACGCATTTCACTCAACGGCTCCATTTGAAGCGCACCAATAGCAATGCACACTTTATGATCTCCAGTGGGACAAAAGCTCTTGCATAATCGCAATGTTCAGCTGAAGTTTTCACGGAAGTAGGAAAGCGAAATGGGCTATTTCATAAATTGTGATACTCAAGGTAAACGAGTTCGAAAAACGCGCGCGCCAAGAAGCCCTTTACCCCGCCGGGGTGGCTCAGTGGTTAGGGCGCTCGACTACTGATCCGGAGTTCCCGGGTTAGAACCAGACCGCGGCTGCTGCGTTTTTATGGAAGAAAAACGCTAAGGCGCCCGTGTGCTGTGCGATGTCAGTGCACGCTAAAGATCCCCAGGTGGTCGAAATTATTCCGGAGCCCTCCACTACGGCACCTCTCCCTTTCTTCTTTCATTCCCTCCTTTATCCCTTCCCTTACGGCACGGTTCAGGTGTCCAACGATATATGAGACAGATACTGCGCCATTTCCTTTCCCGCCCAAAAAACCAATTATTATTATTATTATTAAGGAGCCCTCCACTACGGCACCTCTTTCTCCCTTTCTTTCACTCTCTCACTTTATCCCTCCCCTTACGGCGCGGTTCAGGTGTCCAACGATATATGAGACAGATACTGCGCCATTTCCTTTCCCCAAAAACCAACCAACCAAGAGAAGTCTAACATAGTAGGGCTGTGTGCTATCGCTGTATTCGTCTTCTCCTGTTTTCCGTGCTGGTTTGAGTATATTCCTAATGATGTTGTGGAGGCCGCCCAGGAAGGTGACCGCGGCCACATTTATTGAGGGCTGCCGGAGAAGAGATGCTGTGGAGAGCCGGCGGCAGCGTCCGGCCCTGGCGAAAACCGCGACACCGAAGATGCCGAAAACCGAAGATGCCTAAAACCACGACACGCACACTGCTGCAGAGCGTTCCTAGTCGTCTGGAGGCGGTGGCGGCAATGTCAGTGTAGGGCGGTGTGGAGAAGACTGGGCGGACCTGGATGCGGACGGACGGGAAGGAGCGCAAGGAGGCACACAGGTCGAAGAACCGGTCGAAGAAATGGGGCGCTCGGCGAGTGGTGTCACATCTGGTTGTTGCGCCTCCATTACCTCCATTGCCCCACAAGGTGGCGGATGATTGGGAGTGTAGTGGCGGAGTCGAGCGCCGTAAAAGTGGAAAAAAAAACTTTTTTCAGTCCATCGAACAGGTGGTCGTTCGGCTTCGGGAGGTCAAGCTGGTCAAAAGATGTTGGCGGGCAACTGCCACTTCACGAGGAGGAACCTCGAAACCTGGGAGGACACGCCTTTGACGTACAGCTGGGCCTCCACTTGCGCGAACCATGCAATGGGACTCTGCGGGCGTAATGTCCACAGCTGTACTCGTGACGGGTCCTGGGGCGGGACTGGGCGCCACTCATCTTGCGGGAGGTCCACGGCGAGGCAGGAACTCGAAGGTACAGCTGCGGTGCTCCGGTTGTGAGGGCGTTCGGGCTGTCCAAGGTCACCACAATGTGGAGGTCGCCTAGGAAGGCGACCGCAGCCACATTTATTGAGGGCTCCCGGAGAGGAGATGCTGTGCAGCGGCGGCGTAGCGTCCGGCCTGGTGAAGGTTGTGGTTGTTATTGTTGTTTGCGAAGGTCCCGAGCGTTCTCCCCCAGCGCGTTTTGGGGATACTTCATACGTTGTCCTTTTTGGCGTTTTACCATTGCCAGCTGTGCGTGTCGCCACAATGTAAAGACAAAATTTATCAGAAGCCAGGAAAAAAGACTCTTAATGGCATTCGAATCAAGTTCGCTATATGCATCTTATTAAGCATTACGTTTTCTTTGTTTTAGTTTTGCTTGTATTACTACAGCCCAGCTACAGTTTCTTGTTTCCAGACAAATGTAACCTATTTCTGGTATGAGTTGCCGGAAAAAAAAAATTCATTAGAGGTTGGGAAGAAGGTAGAGAAATATACGGAAAAGCATTCAAAACTTCTAGGGCGGCAGGGTAAAACAGGTTTCAGTAAATTGCAGTGTGTTGAAGTTCTCTAACAAATTTACCCAAAAGCAGCCACGGTGACTCAGTAGTTATGGCGCTTGGCTGCTGACCCAAGAGACGCGAGCTCGATCCCGGCCACGGCGGTAGAATTTCGATGGGGGCGAAGTTCTAGAGGCTTGTGTACTGTGCCATGTCAGTGTACATTAAAAACCCGAGGTGGTAAAAATTTCCGGAGCCCTTCACTATGGCGTCTTTCATAGCCTGAGTCTCTTTAGGAGGTTAAACCCGCATGAACAATTAACGAAACGATAAATTAACCCAAAATTTAACAGAAGGTAATGTGATTATAATAAACTAATATTTAAATAACAGGAAAAGCGGCAATGCGGTTTTTTTCTCTGATAGAACCACGACGCTGCCTGCAAAATAATTCATTGCCCTTTCTGCATATTCACTTACATTTCGGAATTTCTTTTAATCCTGTGTGGTGCGGTGCAATAGAGTGGATTATATACTTCTACTGACAAAAATCACATTGTTTCCCTGCAGTGCTGTAAACTAGGAGCAGATTTCTGTTCATTTGCACATTGTAATGTTATTTTTTCTTTCAGTGCGTGAGCGACACGCTGATGCTCTGCGAGAATAGAACAGAGTTCGGCGTAAGTACCAAAACATTCACCGTTGGCATATTTTGACAACATGAACAGTTGGATCTTTTAGAAATCGTTCCTCGAATATTAATCCGACCTGAAATTTCTGAATGGCAAGCAGGTCACACATGCGATGCTCTTAGAGTGCTTCTTTATACGATTTATTGAATGTATCAGAACATTAGTGATATTTCCCAATTTCCCAGCTGCGCGGCCTAGATTTAACTCACGCATTAATGTATCACTGCATAAATTGTCTATAAATGACTTTAGAAACTCTATTGGAAATATTTTGCTAAAGTACTGCTTTCTCTTAGGTCGTGTACTCGATTAGCGAGCTGACTCACTTCGGTCGAACAAATAGGCAATGTGCAGACGAGGCGAGCGCAATTTTTGCAGGCTGCAGTTCACGGTCTCGAATTAACCACATTATTTATCTTGGTGCGTATAGCAAGAACACGCGCCTAGTTCGATCTGCAAATGTTCGGTTACGAAAAATTCTGATAGGTCTCTTTTTGTAAAATACGGCGATAGCCTGTGGAGCGTGTATGTGACGTTTTTCGGGGTCAACATTCCTTCCCAGAGACAGGTTTTCATCAGGATCATAAGTGATCCTAGAATTTGAATGTGTATTAGATATTTAAAGCAAAAATATCTTAATGGCGTTTCGCGGTGAACACTTCTAATTCATGGTTTTTCTAAATTCTAGAGGTCTGTTGTGGGTTTCGTGGTGTCATTTATATGTGGTGAGTACGAATGCAACTACGTCTTATCTTTAGCGATAAAAATTAAATATTTAGCGTGGCGCATGATCTCATCGTCATCGTTTTCGTTGGAAAATGATTATGGGCAACAAAATTAAAATTTTACTGCGTATCAAGAGCAAATTCATAAGTCCACTTCTTGAACACATGGTGCCAGCTTGATGCCACTCTTCGCAATCACAGCTGGGAACAAAATCTTCGGTGTCTTGACTTGCCACCACAGGCATTAGGCTCACATTAACGTTTTTTTTTCTTACAGATCAGCAGGATAAAAAAAATTCATGAGAACTTCCAGGCCTAAAACAATTGCCAGCACTCCTTTAAAACAAGCCGAACTTTGCTCGCGAAATTAATCTTCCTACTAGAAAAGAAAATGCCGGAAAAATTGCCCTTGGAATTGTTCTTCCTTTCTTTTGTAGCCTCTCTTTTTATCCCGATCAAAAATTTTGCACAGATTCAATACCTGAAGCCCTGAAACGCTGAATGCGTGAGAGTATATCAACCGTGCCTGAGGTCATTTTTCTCTGTATAACAAATCGGTATCGCTTCAATTTGTGTGGCTTAATATCCAGTGTTCGCTGAAAGACTGAGTGGCCACTGTTCCCTTGGATATCAGACCTCT
The DNA here is from genome assembly GCA_030143305.2 of Amblyomma americanum. Lineage (NCBI taxonomy): Eukaryota > Metazoa > Arthropoda > Arachnida > Ixodida > Ixodidae > Amblyomma > Amblyomma americanum. Next base: position 147,739 of record JARKHS020007427.1, read on the forward strand.
TCTGCAACATTCTGAGAGCCGTGGCGTTGGGCGATGTGTTTAGCGTAAGCAAAGTCGCTTAAATACAAAGTAATTTGCAGCGTTGTCATGCAGTGATGCTTTGTATTGATGAGGAAAACTGTGGGAAAGCACTTAAAATTCGAGGCAGCAAATAGTCTAAAACAGAGCACACAAAAGCCCATAACGTGGTAGCACAGTTTCAAAGAGCTCTGGCCCAAGATCTGTCACTCTTATCTGAAATTCCAAAGCTGAGATATCCTTGTCGTTACTAGAGCGTAAACATTATTCAGTCATGATGCAATTCGCTAGGAACGCATAAAGAGGCACCCTTGTTTTTTCGTTTAAAATTAACCGACCTCAGCGGAGAGCTTTAGGAGGCTTAGTCCATCATCCTTAGCGGCATCCGACGACCGTAGGGTACTGCGAGCTGCGCAGGATAGTCTCAAGCATGGCAAGGCTTAGAATCCGCTTTTATGGTTTAGCATTTCAAGATTTGTGCTTCCCTCGACCGGTCACTATGAATGACTGCTTTCCCTCTATATTTTCACGAAAAGCAACGCACCTGAAGGCAATAATTGTCTCGCCAGTATATACTGCAGGATGAAGCACCTGGCTCTCGCCATTAAAAACCACTTGGATATGAGCGATTGTGTATAAGCCACCTTCTAAAGGATGGGACCGGACGCACTTCATTGAAAAGCCTATATATGAGCAGTTTTTGTTTTTTATAAGGGCTTTTCATAGCAGTGTGCCGCTATGGTTACCTCAGAGCGCCAAATATCTAGCACTACTTCTTCCTCTGGCTACTTAAGCATTGCTGCTTTGTTTCCTGTTCGCTCTTGCTACCAACTAGAGACTGCCACTGGCGACTAGACTTCCAGAGATACACTGATAATATATTTATTATTGTTGATGGTAACAAACTTGCTTCGGGCAGAGACTAGATGGAGCGAGGCGATTCCATGCGATCAAAAAGTGGATGCGCGTTTTATCGAACGCTGGTAAACTTCACGTATACAAAATGCGTCAAAGTGCGCAGGAAAGTAGTCTTGGGAGACGCAGTCAAGGACGGAGTGTATAAACGGTATCATCTGTCATTTCAGCCATGTTGTTTCGGCATAGGAAGCGATAATGTCTTTAAAACAGTGGCAAGAACATACATACTTCCTGCTAAAATGTTCACCTATGTGGGAACTATTCGGCTGTGGTTACAGTAAATTATTTGCAGGAAAGTAACCTGTTCCTTACTGTGTAATTTGCACTGACAGATATGAGCAGTGAGAAATTTGTTTCTAACGTGTTTTCGTGGGCTTAGTGCACATAAGCATCTAGGCTAATATGCTCCAAGCCCATAGATGCGTATGGAATAAGCAACGCGAGTAAGAATCAAGGTAATTGGCCGATTCATATCACGGACGTTCATAGATTGGACGATATATTACCAGAATATATGTTTTATCAGCTACCGCTCTGTAGTAAATTATTTTCCAAACAACATTTGAATCAAAGAAGGGCACGCCACTCAAAACATTAGTGGGGGAACAGATTTCAAGTTTTTTGATGACTACTTTGAAAGAAATTACATAGGGAGTCTTAAAACGGAACACTTTCGCAGGGTTCTGAACAAGCGGTTTCTACAAATTTAATTAAAATTCGAAATAGTATCATTGCAATGTCCACGGATGCGTACTTAATATACCATTTTGTAAATATGAAGCTTTCAATTGTTAGACACTGAAGTCAATGTCAATTGAAGCAGACTTTGGAATACAGTCCACTGTACACCAACCTTTAGAATGTAAACAATTTTTGACAAGCAAGGTTGGGGGTTCTGTTAGAGTGAATAAATAATCAAATCAGCATAATCTGTTGGACATTTCCTGCTTTTACTTTTGAGGCCATAAATACAGCGACTCGTATGCCAAGGCAACCCAGAACCTCTCCCCCCCATCCCCTTCATTGAACACCAAACTCTAATAAAGCAAAGGCAAAGTGCTGGTTCTCATTCTTCGAGCGGAGCACTTGAAGTTTGAAACAAAACTGACGATAATTGCACATTAACCTAGAACCCAAATCTCTTTGTTACTCATAATGGCATCACGGTTTCTCTAAGTAGTCTCAATCCTTCATTACTCGAGGATGGTTGTGTTGATTGTTATTCTCCGAGAATATCACCAGAAATTTGGAATTAAACTAACAGCAATTGCACCATATCCTATAACCTAAACCTCTTTGTTACTCACATTTTCATAATTTCTTTAAGTACTTCCAATCCTTCTCTAGTCCAGGATTGTACATAACTTTAGTAGACAGGCAAAATTACTTTAGGTGTTTTTTTTTCATTAGCGTGGTCACTTCTATAAGAGTTGACTTAACGCTCGCCCTTTTGGATCTTGATAGCTTCATATTCCACTACCACTTACAACAGAGGGCACACTGTTTTCAGCCTGGGGTGTCCTTCGACGAAGAGTGCTATGGCTTTCGGTTTTGGTAGGCATGGAGGCGCAATGACTTCTTCCAAGCATTTAACTCTAGAGATACCGAGCAGCAGCAGGCAGACGTACCCATTGGAAACCGGTGTGATTATGGTACCATTGGTAATCTGATCCGCTACAACATCCTCCCTCTCCCCCCGGCCTTACACTGGATTGGAAGCAGTGCTCAAGCTACGACATTAGCGCCGTGATATGTCCTTTAAATGCAACTATAACTTTACAATATTATGAGCATCACCGTTACCATAACTTTGGATGACGAACATGAAGAAAAGGGTAGCATTGTTTTTATTAATACATTCACACTACATTATTATGAGCATAAGTTTCCTTGGCAGAACTCAAGAGTAGTTCATCTTGATTGATTGAATCAAGATGAACCAGTACCAACATGCCCAACTTCTCGCTCTGCTTCAAGGGTAGGTGCCTCTTTAGGTTCCGCCGATAAATTTATTGGCAGTCCAGAATTTTTGTGAAGGCTGCGTATGAACAACATGCTCGTGCAGTTTGGGGTAGAGAGAAAAATTCTTTGTGGGGGCTTGACGTCCGAAATGGACTTAGAAAAAAATTAACTGCGGCCTAACTACTGCTGAACCTTGCTAGCGAGCGAAAGCTGTGGTGTATCGGGCCACTGGATGAGGCTTGGCGTCAATAACGTTGAGTGCCTTCCGGACACTGGATAGGCACTGCGCCCACCTTGCCACCCTGGAAGATGGCAGTTAAATTAATGGCTGTTCCCGAGAGGTTGCTCACCACATGAACGCTATGGCATATTGCTGCAGTGCTACGTTTCTGCCGCAACGAAGTCAGCGCTAACGCATGCAGCTCACATCTCTCTCCCACCACTGCCACACACATCAAAGCGCGATTGAGGCGTCCACTGCCCCATGGAGCCAGTTATGCGCCCTTCCTTTTCTCAAAATCATCGGAGATTAGAACGTTGTCAACGCCGATTCCAACGAGCACAACGAACGCCGACGGTCTATAGCTTCAGTGCCGCGCTTCTGCTACAACGTTGTGAATGCCAACGCATGCACCGCACATCTGTCACTACCGCCACGTAGCTTAAACGCGAATGAAGTGCCCACTATCCCATGGGGCCAGTTATGCGCCTTTCCTTTGCATTTGAAGCTCCCTCTTTTCGGTTTCCGCGTACCTTATGGAGGCAAAACGCAAAGGCGCCCGTGTGCTGTGCGATGTCAGTGCATGTTAAAGATTCCCAGGTGGGCGAAAGTATCCCGGAGACCTCCACTACGGCACCTCTTTCTTCCTTTTTTCTTAGACTCCCTCTTTTAGACCTTCCCTCATGGCGCGGTCCAGATGTCCGCCGAGATGTGAGACAGATACTGCGCTGCTTCCTTTCCCCAAAAATTAAGTTTCATTCTCAGTTTTCTGGATTGGCAGAAGGTAGCTGAAGATCAAAGCGACGGTGCCGGCGGAACCAGCGTTAATAGAGATGGGCATTCGCACGAGGGCGAACCTTCATTGGGGCGTCCTCACCCTCACCTCATGAGGATTTACCTCGGTGAGATGAGGGTGAGGGAGGATGGGTGGATGAAAATACGAGAGGACGAGTATGAGGAAGGAAAGACATGGTAAGGCGAGGGCGAGGGAGGGAAGACATGATCAGGTGAGGGTGAGGCAGGGAAGACGTGATGCGGTGAGGGTGAGGGAGGGCAGAATTCACTATTTGAGTTCGTGGGCGGTGGTCCAAACCATACTCCGGGCTAACGCTTTTGCCTGTGCCGCCCGTTATGAATTCCCATTTTAAAGCGCTACTTAATTCTTAGGGTGAATATCTCGGGGAAGACATAGTTTCTGCACTCTGGAGGTGCGCGAGGTGAACACGGAACGCGGGTGCTGCACACCTTATCCGTCGTCGTGATGTACTACACCGCCGAAAAAAGCGCTCTTCTAAATCAAAAACATTTTTTTAATTGTGTCAAGTATCCGGTTAAGCACCCTGTATAGTGCGACAACAAGGGGCCGCTGACGGGGCCGTGTGGGTAACTGCTAGTCCAACGTGAGCCATGGTACCACAGTCAACATTTTCATTATCAGCCCGAGTCTGTCGGATGATCAGAGTGTCAAGTGAAACACATAAAATTTATACCTTATAAGGCTTTTGAATTTCCAAGTTCTAATTCTTCTTTCCTGGAACGAAGTAAATTTTAGCTCAGTGAGGTTTCACGGCAGTTGCTCCTGCGCAAAAAATGCTTTTGCGAAATTCCACTTCAAATCAAAGCCAGTTGGCGGCGTTGGTGTTGATTTTTTTTTTCACGCTGAGAGTAGTTTAGTACAGCCATGTCTTCTTTCTATATTCTATTTTCTCTGGCACTGCAACATAGGAAAGCGGTGCCGCAGGGCAGTGGTGGTGGTGGTAGAAACTTTAGTTGCCAACGATGTAAATGGAGGGGACGAAGTCCCCTACATGGCAATTGGATGCTCCCTCACTTTGAGGAGGCACCCCTACAAAGCGAAAGATAGCCTTTGGAGCGCAATCCTTCTCAGAGCGCTGGAGATGAGCCGGCGCTGGTCTTGAGGAAAAGTTTTGGTCATAACAGTCTCCCCGTTTCACTCTGCCCGCAGTTGGCAATGGGGGATGCGGGAAAGTGGGGCATGTTAGCAGAGTGTGTAGAAAGTCTCCTGGCTTGCCGCAAAGTTTGCATGACGAAAGGAATTGGTCTGGGCATCGGGGATGTAGTAGTATGGGGTATGGAGCAGTCCGAGTTTGTAGTCGTCTCCAGTGTGCGGCCTGCGCTATGGTGAGCGAAGGGGCTGCGCGTGCGTACATCCTTCATTGTTCCCGGTAGTAGGAGGGAATATCACGGAAGCAGAGCAGGCGCTCCTCGGCCTATTGAAGGGGTTCGATTCCCGCTCGGAATGTGAGACCTCACGCTAAGTAATGAGTCTCCTCGTTGCCAGGGTGGCTGGCATGTGTGGCGCCCAGATGAGTCATAGTATGCATAGAATGGCAGATTTATAGTCAAAGAAAATTTTTGTGGCAGATGTAGAAATGAGAGCAAGCGCGATATCTGCCTCTTCTGCCTGTGTGGTAGAATTGGTGATGATTGAGCTGGAGGTCAGAAGCTTTGCTTGATTGTCGGCTACCGCCAGAGCCACACGGGAGCCTGACATGTACTCAGCGGCGTTCACGTAGAGCACCTCATGGTCATCGCCATACTATTTGTGGAGGGCCCGAGCCCTTGCTACTCTGCAGTCCTTGTCCCGCTGAGGATCCATGTTCTCGGGGACGTGGAGGTACGTTGAGGTTAGAGCGGAGGATAAGAGAAAGGGGGACCCCTAGGTAAGGTGTGTAGTTGGGTTGACGTTTAATTGGGATAATAAAGTGCGCCGAGCCTCTGAGTTTGATAGACGGGATATTTGCGCCGTAAAGGCAGCTTCTGCGAGTTCCTCAAAGGTGTTGTGGACACCGAGTTTGAAGAGTCGGTCGTTTGATGTGCTAGGGGGAAGAAGTAGAGCCGTTTTCGCGCAACTTCGCAGGAGCGCATTTACCCGGTCTCTCTCCTTCTTTTTGAGGGGTAGGTATGCAAGGGCATACGTGTTGCGGCTTATGACGTAACGCTGAGAGAGGCGAGTCGTGCGTCGCTCGCGGAGGCCAACCTGGCGGGTTGCTATGCGGCGAATCAGTCGGGTGGTCTGTTGACCGTGTGTTTGGAGTGTCTTTATGACTTCTCCGGGCCCGCCATGGACGTAAAGAACATGCCCAAGCTCGCTGATTTAGTCTACTAGTGGGATGGGGTGGGTACCTCAGGTGAGGGAGATAGGTGGATTGACTGGATTGCGTTGATTGGACCGGTAGAGAAAGAGCTCGGGTTTTGAAGGGGAGCAGCTCAGGCCACGCTCCCGTACATATGTGTCGATGGTGATTAGGGCCAATTGTAGGTGTTATTTTTTGACATCAATGCCGCGGTTTGCCCAGACAGGGATGTCGTCGGCATAGAGGCTAAAATGGATGTCAGGGATTTGAGCTAGCTGTCGAGGGAGGGGAAAGAGTGCTATGTTGAAGAGAAAAGGGGAGAGGACGGCTCCCTGGGCCGTACCTCGTGCTCTCAGGGTGACAACTGGGTGGCGTTGGTCGCCGAAAGTAAGCGTGGCTGTGCGGTGGCTGAGGAAGTCTCGAATGTAGTTGTACATCCTGGTGCCGAATGCCAGCGTCGTAAAGTCTTGCAGGATTCATGAGTGCGCAACGTTATCAAAGGCCTTAGTAAGATCCACCCCTAGAATAACTTTGGTGTCGCAGGTTTCCAAGTCGAGAATGTGATCTTTTAACTGTAGGAAAACGTCCTGTATGGAAACCCCAGGACGAAATCCAAACATGCTAGTGGGCATGATGTTGTTACCTTCTAGGTATTGCCAAGCCTTGTCTGTAGTACATGCTCCATGAGTTTGCCCACCGCAATGAAAAGAGGCCAGAGTCGTCTTCATACACAAACCTAGCAAACCTCTCCTCACCTCTAACCTCAGACCCATCTTCCTCACATCTTCTGTTGGCAAACTCATGGAGCACACTGTGGTGGGCAATGGCGACCACTGTAGCCTTACCATGAAAATAAAACAGCACCTTAGCCACCTTGGTTTGAATCATCGCTCGCACCACATTACATTATACGATGTGCTAAAAAGAAAAGGTTGTACTGCTCTCCAAATAACATCAACATCTCTTGGTTTATTTCTGTCCCTGGTAATACCTGTTACCAGGTAATCGCGCGCCTGATTTTCTCAACCAAATTTCTAGCAGACATGGTAGGTAAATGACACTCAGCGATTGAGTAAGGCATAGACAAGGGAAGCAAAAAAAGTCACGGGCGGTTTCGCTTGGGGTTGACCATGAATTATCGTGCGCTAGTATTGTTAGTCCTGTTTCCCATGATTTATCTTGACTTGAATTCTGTGTTGCTACTTGGCCCGAACATGTTTACTTTAGTTGATGTCATATGATGTAATTTTGCTTCTTATTGCAAAGTTTAAGACTTGTACTGCGGTAGAATTCGTCATTCTTTGCATTCACAGATACCTGGGAGTCCAGAATCTGCTCCCGGCGCAGTGGTGCAGCGGTTAAGCTATGCGCTACTGCCCTGCAATGGCAGGTGCTGCCATCGGTGGGGCTTGTGAGACCTAAGTTGTTCCTGAAGAATTTTTCGCGGCTAATCATTATTTTAACTGCAACGGTGGGCAGTTTGCTCACAATCCGATAGGCAGCTTGGGATGATGTTACCACGTCACGCGACCAAGGTGGCCCACGTGCTAGAAGCTGGCTTCAGACAGACAGACAGACAGACAGACAGACAGACAGACAGACAGACAGACAGACAGACAGACAGACAGACAGACAGACAGACAGACAGACAGACAGACAGACAGACAGACAGACAGACAGACAGACAGACAGACAGACAGACAGACAGACAGACAGACAGACAGACAGACAGACAGACAGCAACTTTTCGGCGGATTGGAAGCGCGTGGCAGTCTTGTTCTTCATTAAATGTCTTTCAAAGAACTTCACTAATTATACATATTGTATTTTGTTGCTGCTACTGGCACTTTGCCAATTCGTATCATTTTCATTGTTTGATTCCCTCCTCTCATCTCCTGTTCCATTAAAGTCCTCCTCCTCTTTTCTCGCACGTAGTTCTCTTTGGTGCTCCTTTTGTATTGTGTCCATAAAAGGATGCAGGTGCATTAATAATGTTTTTTCAAGTGCAGCATAGTCTATTATTTCGTTACTTTTTTCTTCAGATCTTTTTCCCTCTGCCGGCGTACTTTTGTTACCCTTAATTCTGCTCTGCAAAGAGGAAGACGGGATCTTTCAAGTTATTCATGCAGCTTTTAACTGGCTTTGCTCGCATTTTGTTGTTGCAAAAACAAACCTTGAACTTTGCATCACTAAAAGAAATGCGATTGGCGGCTCAGTGGTTATTGTGCTTGGCTGCTGACCGGAAAGACGCTAGGTTCGATCTCGGCCTTGGCGGCCGAATTTCGATGGACGAGTGGCCCGTGTACTGCTCCTTGTCAGTGCACGTTAAAGAACCTCAGTTGTTCGAAATCGTACGGACCCTCTGCTATGGCGTCCCTCAAAGCCTGTGTTGGCTAGAACGTTAAACCTTATACGCCAAAGCGAAATACAATGTTTAAGCAAAAAAAAAATGTTTTAGTGTTCATGTCGATAGCGAACCCAGCTGTCAAGCGACAAAGCAACGTTTCCGATCCTGCCGCAGGCACACATTTTTTTTATTCTTTCTAGTGTTGCTTTCTTTTAATGAATGGTTACACGCCTTACATCGTTTCACCTTTGACATTTAGCTGTAAGAAGGACTTATGGTTTTGGCAACGCTGTTCATCCTCAAAAGGCCGCACTTCTGGTCCAAAACAGAGAATCGCTTAAACTGCGTCGACTTGGGGAACAAAACGGTGCGGTTAGTATGAAAACGCTAGCTGTAGAACATTGATCTTCCAACAGCGCCATCCAAGGCTTACATCGCCCTACGCTGGGCGGTGGCGCAATATGTAGTGTCGCTAAAAGTCACAACCACGCGGCATCATCTCAAGCTGAACCTGTATACTAAAAATTGCAGCGCTTCAGCTCTCACGCGCGTTACCCCTGACGTCATACAGGATGTGGTGCAGCTTGCGACTAGCTGCGCGGGGAACCCCACCGGAAAGGCTCCGCAGAAGAGGTCTCTAAACCGTCCAAATTTATAGAAATAAATGTTATGTTTTTTTTTTTCTAGGAAACAGCCTTCGGTGCATTGTATATAGATTCCGTTTGCGAAACTTTTGATGCATTTTGTACTTTTCCAAAAAAATAAAATAACAACAGGGCCCTTTACAGGCGAAAATGGTAATTTCTCTTAACAATTATGCCATCCAAGCCAAGCTAGCAGAACAAAACTGTTGTTTCGAAATAGTAAATAAGCCAACGGCTTTAAATAAACAAAAAGAACTCAGGTAATCGAATTTTCGAGCACAAGAAGAAAACGATTATACCCCACCCCTCTTAGAACATACAAAATCTTGAACGCTATTTTTTACGCGTTCTGATCAACATACGTGGACTGGGTAAATAAAAACGATCCCTGTTTTGCCTACACCATCTAGGAAGAGAAAAGTTTGAGGAGTTTTTAAATAGCTTGCTTCCAGCACATATAGTCCTGATTTTCCGTGCATTCTTACTCTCGAAAGGGCTTTATGTCATCTTCAGTTGATTCCAATTCTTTTGTATGACTATCTTCTGCTATACATTTCCTGAAAGCATGAATAACGCCCGGTGTTGCATACTAACCTTGGAAGACCGTGTTAAAAATCGCTCAAAATAAAATAGGAGTAGCCAAAGAACAATATCTACGCCACCCAGCCAACTCTCAAAAAAGAAATTTCTGTGATGTATGATGGGCTAAATGTACACTCTAGTATAGAAATGTTCACACCGTTAAAAACAACGACAGAAAGAGACTGTAAATTTCTTAGGCAATTTTCACCAACAAATACATCATGCTAATCAGTAAGGAAGCAGCAATTTGGAAGTAGTTTTTTTTTCGGGCAAGTTGTGTAAAAAAAATCGGTTACCACGCAAAAATTTGCAACCGAATAACAGAAATTCTACTCGTAAAAGTGCCGCAAATTTCAGAGTAATTCAAGTGTTTAAAGAAAACTAGACAAAAAGAGAACAAACGTTTGTTTCAGGGCTTTCTCAACGTTTCCTCAGCATGCCCATTACGCATGGATTGCAGACGATTCATAGATACTGCACGCTGCTTCATAGCTACTGATCTATTTCATCAGTGCAGTAAAGGACGGCACATCTAAGCCTGGAAGTAGTAACTTTCCTAACACCTGGTGAATTTGCATGCTGATCAAAAACCACCGTGCACAGCTTCCCTTAGACAGCATGACGAGATTCCTGACCGACGGCATATCCTTCTTCCAACTGGCGGGTCACCATATTATATAAAATTGAGCGCGACAAGAAGTAAGGCATCATTGGAAATATTTGCGCAACATGCCTGCACTGCGGATGTAAAATCGGTACAGATCTTGTGTTTGGTGATGCTGTCTGTTAAGAAAAACGAAGAATGCGGACTGTCATAAAGTCAAGAAGTCAAGAAATTTCAGCAAAATGTTGGTCGCAAGAGACAAAGTTGGATGGACCGACGCTCCCTCTAGTGGTTCTATATCCAGGAAACTGGTCTCGCTATAGACTGTATGGCAGCTCTAAGAGCAACCTGATTTTTTAGCCATGGCCAGTACGTTGCGGATCTTACTCTTTTATTCTCTCGTGTTCTGCCAATGCAGCTTCGATTCCAACGTGTCGGTGCCCTTTGACATTAGTTGAACAGGTCGCTATAATACGAAAAATTTAGCACCGAACTCCAACTCCTGTTTATCGGGAACACTTGCTCATTTTCTCTCTGCTGCCGGTATACCCACTTTTTGTGGTCCCTAACATGTCGTAAAAGTGATGGGAATTTTATGATTATTGCTGTGTGTCTACATTACTTTGTTCCAGTTTTTCCCCAAAGGAATTCCTGTATATAAACGTGGCGCTGTGCAGAGAAGCCAATTTCACCGCGACATGAAGCAAAAGTAATGGCGAGTGCTGTCAATACTGTTTCGATTGGGCTTTTTTTTTCTCAAAAATGAAGACAAGGGGAAGAGTCAATTTGAAAAATTATGTGTGAATGCGCCGAAGATACAATCGCACATTAAACCTATTATTTAATCACATGGGCCGAAAGTGCAGGATCGCGTCGTTCCATCTTCGGCCCAGTTGCATACGGTAGGATAGCGGCACTCTTGGAATGAAGCTGCTCTTGTTCCCACGATAGCGTCCCGTGAGTTTATTTCTCTGCTTTTATCGTTACAGCGTTCGGGGCACCGTTCAGCGGAAAAGTCGGCTTCGATCCGTCAGCGCTGTGGAAAGATACTCGCGTCATACGGCATCAAGCGAAACGTGACGTCGCACGTGTTTCTCTCGAATTAAAGAGATAAAAAACATGACAATTAATACGAATAAAGGTGGCCACAGGTCACCAGTTATCAACCTTTATAATGGAAATGTTTTCCGCTTTAAGAAATCTTCCAAGGATTTTAATCGGAATTCGAAGCTGCCCCGCTCGTGTTACCAGTCAGACACGCTAGTCCCAGGCCATGCAAGCACGCTTTTACGGCTTGGGTACAATCGCGGTGGGGTGCGGGGAGGGTTTTCTCTATAAGCAAAACGGAAAACGTGTCGAGCACGGGCGAATAATCTGAGGTCTTTCAAGAGAAGCGGTATCTCACGACTGTACACCAACGAGCATGTGTGCGGTTTAAGAGGTCCTTAACACGCAAGTTAAATAAGCGAGTAGCAAACTAAATGTTGGCGTTCATACCCCTATGCTTAATGTGGCATAGAGGCGCGGGACTGAGGTTTTTTTAACTGGTTTTTTGGGGAACGGATATGGCGCAGTATCTGTCTCACATATCGTTGGACACCTGAACCGCGCCGTAAGGGAAGGAACAAAGGAGGGAGTGAAAGAAAAAAAGGAAGAGAGAGGTGCCGTAGTGGAGGGCCCCGGAATAATTTCGACCACCTGGGGATCTTTAACGTGCACTGACATCGCACAGCACACGGGCGCCTTAGCGATTTGCCTCCATTAAAACGCAGCCGCTGCGGTCGGGTTCGAATCCGGGAACTCCGGATCAGTAGCCGAGCGTCCTCACCACTGAGCCACCGCGGCGGGTGGGAATGAGGTGGCGACCGGGAAATGCCCGCGATTTGATGCGTGATGCTGTACCAACAAAAGACGCGCGAGCAGTATAAAGTGCCCTTCATCTTCGTTTGATTATGCGTGCAGAACAGCCTGTGTCTTGGCCACTCTCCCGCAGTGGGTACATGCCAGCATTTTTTTTAGGCCAACCAATCAGTATGCGTCCAAAATAGGTGCCAGTGCCAGCAAAGAGATATTTAAATAGCACATGAGGCCGCTGAAGGGACCCATTAATGATATCGCGTCTTAAAACTAATGAGGAGCTTACGTGCCCCCCGAATATTCATGGTAAGTTTTATATCTCTCTATTCCAAAAATCATGGATCTATTTTGCATAATGACATGGGCGACTTGGCAAGTGAAGATTTTCTTTAGGATTGTAAAACAATAGTTAACGAGCTAACAGTTGCCATTTATGCGCAGCGGTTAATCACAAGAATGTTGACTATTTCGTGCACGTTGTATATTTTATGCTTTTTCGTCTTTCATCAAATAAAACACTTCGAGGCTTTCAATTCTTCTTATTTTTTTAGGAATTTATAATCCTTGTTATGTATCATTATTACTTGCTAAACAGATGCCTTATAGCGAGAACCTTTGGACAAAACAGGCAGATCTAGCACTGACAAGAAAGAGTCCTTGAAAAGCAGGTAACATTTCTTTTACATAACACTCTTTAGGAGCTGGCGCTCTGAATTTCCCATTATACTAGAATGGGGCTTATGTTATTTTCCCTCGTGTGTAGTGTTATGGTCGAACATGTACGAATACTTTGAGGAACTGCAAAAAATCAGGGAAAAGGAAATTTGATGTTTTGATTACTTTTAAATATTGTTAACGTTTTCCGGACATTATTATTATTTTACCGTCCATTACAAAATGATGCCATAAAAACAATTTGATCAAAAGTATGGGTCTAATATTGCTTTTTTAAAAAAATTAGCTGCGGTTCAAACACTGCTGAATCTAGTTAGAGAGCGAAAGATGTGGGGTATCCGGTAAGTAGACGCGGCTGGGCCTCTAACTTTGAATGCGGTCCGAACAATAGATTCGCAACGCGCAAAATCTGCCATGTGGTGGCAAAATTAATGGCTTATCGCGAGAGGTTGCTCACCCAATGAACGCTGCTGCTTATTGCTGCAGTGGCGCGTGTCTGCCACCACTTTGTCAGCGCTGACGCATGCAGCCCACATCTTTCTCTCCCCACCGCCAGGTACCTTAAAGCCCGACTGAGGCGTCCACTGCCCTAGGGAGCGGGAGCCAGTTATGCACATTACTTTCCTCAAAATCGTAAGAGTCTAGAGCTTTGTCAACGCTAACGCCAATGAACACAAAGAACGCCGACGGTCTAAAGCTTGTGTGCCGTGTTGCTGCTACAGCGTTGTGAATGCCAACGCATGCAGCGCACATCTGTCACTACCGCCACGTAGCTTAATGCGCGATTAAGGGATCGACCGTCCCAGGAGTCCAGTTATGCGCTTTTCGTTTGCTTTCGAAGAAAATAATAATATTAATCGGTTTTGGGGGAAGGAAAATGGCGCAATATTGGTCTCATATATCGTTAGATACCTGAACCACGCCGTAAGGGAAGGGATAAAGGAAGGAGTGAAAGAAGAAAGGCAGAAAGAGGTGCCGTAGTGGAGGCCTCCGGCCAAAGAAAATAATAATAATAATAATTGGTTTTGGGGGAAAGGAAATGGCGCAGTATCTGTCTCATATATCGTTGGACACCTGAACCGCGCCGTAAGGGAAGAGATAAAGGAGGGAGTGAAAGAAGAAAGGAAGAATAGGTACCGTAGTGGAGGGCTCCGGAATAATTTCGACCACCTGGGGATCTTTAACGTGCACTGACATCGCACAGCACACGGGCGCCTTAGCGTTTTTCCTCCATAAAAACGCAGCCGCCGCGGTCGGGTTCGAACCCAGGAACTCCGGACCAGTAGTCGAGCGCCCTGACCACTGAGCCACCGCGGCGGGGCACAGTGGTTATGGCAATCGGCTTCTGATCTGAAAGATGCGGGTTGGATTCCGAGCATGTTTTTCGTATTTCCATTGCGGCGAAATGTTAGAGGCCCGTATAGTTTTCGATGTCAGTATTGGTTAAAGAACGCCAGGTGGTCAAAATTATTAGGCACCCTCCACTTTGACATTCCTTAAAGCCTGATTTGCTTTCGGTCGTTGAACCCTATAAAAGCAACCCGTTCTCAATTATTTCAAAATTCAGATTATGCTGTTTTCTGTTATGAAGCCTCTGTTGAATATCCTATAGGCGCGTTACAACCTGATGCTATTCCTTTGATGGATTGGAGCTGCACAAGCTTATTTTTTTCTAAGAATGAACAAAACCTGTATTGCCGTCATTGCAAAACTTTATAGAAAACGACCATATTCCGAACCTTCCTCTTCATGTCTCTCGTATTCGTGATTGTGGACGTGCTACATATTCCGTTTTCAACTAGTGTTAAATATTTGGGTGTCGCTCTTCATGAGGATACGACTTGCAGCGTATACACTCGAGTAACGTAAAAACGGCGCAATGTGTCACGCATAATATACAACACACATTTTTTTTTTACTTCCAATGCCAAAATTATTAGCCATGCCCTTGTATGGAGCCTAATACGATACAGAATCACAGTTTTTTAGCATTGCTCTCTAATTTAGCGCTCACAGGTGAACTCAGTCTTAAAACGAATTACTCAATTTTAAGCCCCCTTACAAATATTTCACCGGGTACTAACCTGTTATACGAGGAACAAATGCTTTGATGTGAGCAGTTTTTGTTTCTTGTTTTTTTCTTGTTCTTTATTTTGGCACACCGACTTTTTTCCCTCCACCTGTTGCAGTCCCTCTATGCCGTCACAACCAGTCGTATTTTGTTCCTAGCCTTTATATTGAATATGGGAGTTTTCTGTGTAATTTGTATGATCCCCCTGCATCTAAATCTTTACCGGAGCCTTTGTTGTCTGTATCCAAAATGAATTTCTTGAGGTTGCATTTACGCAGTAGCTTCTGATGCATTGAATAGGTAAATTATTCTTTATATTATTTCATTTCAGCTTTGTATAGAGGTTGTATTATTCGTATATGCACTAAATATCTGTCATTGACTGCCGCCATTGCCCGACATGCCCCTATGAGTTGGGCTCACTTTCATAATTGTTACGCATGTTTCTGTGAACTAAAGGTGCGATTGTTATTATTATTATTATAAACGAATAATCCTCGGCGTTTAAAATCGTTTGCTAGTGGCCACGTGACGTGGTTGCGAGACGCCACGGTGCAACAACGCTTAAACTCCCTCTTGTTAAAAAGCAAGTTTTGCAACACAAGGCAATGCAAGGTTAAACGCCATTACTGTGCACCCACGTGCCAACTCTTACGCTATATCGCAGGGCACCAGATGTGCAGACTGCCTACAGGGGAGCTTGCTGCACTAAGCTACAGTCAGGTACACCCGCACTGCCTATACTTACAGCGAGCTACGACAGCAGGCGCCGGAAATGCGCTTACTAAGCTTCGAGGTCACCACATTCAAGCGCGCCATAACGCTCACTTTCCTACAAAATGCGATAGCTTTATTTATAGCGCGCTTTTCCTTTATTGCTGACATCGAGTGTAATCCCTCTCACATCTGTCTCTCTTTGCCATCGAGCGTCAGCGTGGTTTCCCAGAGACGCACCACCTGTGTAACGCAAAGGTCGTCATTCAAGCAATGGTAACAAATCGCAGGGAGAAAAGTGACAGTTGTTTTATACCGACGTATTTTCCTTTTGTACAACTTTAGTCTGGCTCCCATTTAAGTTCAGAGTTTGTTCTGTGTTATGAGTTATCCGCTTCAGCAGTTGGTCGCAATGGGAAGGTTTAACCATGGAATAAGATTTTTGCCCTTAAGCCTCGCCCTGGCAATTTTGATGGCTCCTAGCACTGTGAGGGCTAGCGATGGTATGTATCAATTTGCTTTATTGAGCAATTTTTATTTGTCTTGATGTCTAATACACATTGTAGATATTTCAGTTCGCGAACATTGAAGCTGCGATTATGGTACATGTGGCCCATTTTATGGTTACATTTTCTAAATGTGCTCTAAACACGGTGCCTAAAATTTGATGATGTTCCCTTGCTAAGGTCTAGAACTCTTAATTCCGGCTATGGTGCCCGTGCTCATGTTGAGGCAAACTAAAATTCCCCTAGTCTGTGGCCTGAAGACTGCAAGTCAAAGCACTCCATAGTTAAATTCATCCGCATAGTTCCAAACTATATATCTCCTACTCCTTCCACTGGTATTTTCATATCTTCCGTGACTTCGATGCTGAGGCTAGCATCGACTGAGTCAGTTACTGCAAATAGCCTTTGCAAGGAACCAATCACATAAATTCTTTTCAAAACGACCTTTCCCAAATGAGCCTTTCATACTTGAAACGAAATTGCAGACTTTACACAAGGCTTTAATGTTAGTGATGCCTTGTCTGCATAAAAATATTTAAAATTTGGCGGATTCGAGCTTTGAAACTGTCATTAAGTAAGCAGAAACGAGCTCTTCGGAATATTACAACGTTGACCGTTCATACTGAGAAAAGACTGCGAGCGCCGCATTTTTAGAGTGAAATTCCAAAGTTTAGTCTAAGCAGCAGGCTGCTGAGTCGCACGGCAGTTTCATTACATCGGCGGTCTCTGTTTTGTTGTTAATAATGCTCTCGCGAACATCTGCCGAGGGTAAGCTGGATGTTTTGGTGCGTTTCTAATTTACGAACCTTTTTTTTGAACCACTTCATAAGTATTACGTTGAAATCAGGAGCAGATATCTCTTTTGAAGCAGAAGGATTAGGAAAACTTCGTTAACCAGGGCGCACCAACTTACTGCGCAGTACATAAATTGGGTGGCTGTGTGGTACAATAAAATGCGCGCCAGCCTTGTGCCGTGCTCATATTTCCAGAGTATATTGCTTACGCTGCCAGGACGCCGCTCATTGGAAGGAAACAATTATACCTCATTTGTGGTTAATAGCTCCACTTGGAACTTACGCAAACTTGCAACTTCACCAATTTTGTTCGTTCTAAAATACAGTACGCATCAGCAATCGCGGATTCTTAGAAGGATACGTACCATACAAATAACATTTGTGTTTCGCATAACCTCGGGGAATGCTTCATTCCTTTAACACCATTCAAAGCACGTGCCCAGTTACCGGCAATGACTTGCCATCGCAAACTTGTGCGTCTTTCGCTTCTGCACTAAGTTTCTCATATCTCGAGGACAGATCAAGCTTTCTCTCAGAAACGTCGACGCAATTTGCTACGCCGAGATCACTGCTTGAAAGTCAAACACGCCACATACCCCTTTTCGTGATTTCATTCTACCGCGCAAGGTAATCGGATGGGACTGTTTTTCATGCTATGTGTTTAAAGGATGATTTTAAAGAATTTCTTTGAACAGACGCTTTCAGGCACAACTATTATTTTTGCCGATGCTATCAACATTGTTTGCGGACATCAGTAAGCCAATTATTCTATGTAACTAGAACGCTATTTGGCTAGTTCTTCAGAATCACTTTAACTATCAGAATTGCGTACCATGTTGGAATTAGGATATATTTAGCTGGCTGTTAAACTAGCCATAAGCGTTTTTTAATTTCGAAAATGCGATTACAGTAGGTACACTAGCTAAGAAAATTTTGCAATTTGTCCCGCAATTCGAAATTATTCCGCCTGCACTATTCCCAGCATGATTATCAAGTCGCCTGATTACTTGGGGCACAAACCACGTGTATCTTATCAATTCGGGTGGCGCAGAGGGGAGTTGCGAGCACCCTCGCGAAAAGTCACGTGACGAGTTCGTCCCGTGGTGTGGAAAACTAATAGGTGTCAAGAGATGGACAACATTTGCTTAGTCACATCAATAGCTACATTTCCTTTTCTAAATGCTATGAAATGAATTATTATTGCAGGCGCCGACCACATATCTCGAACTGCAATGGTGCTCATATTTCTAATCAGTAGAATTTAAATTTTTGGAAGCTAATTAATCAACCTACAGGTTACGATGACTGACCGGTTTTCTCGTGTCCGCCAGCACTAGTATTATGCCGCAAAATTAATAATTTTACCTCAAAAAACATATTTTTGAACATTACTTAATTCTTCCTAGATATACCTTCCATGTTATCGCTGCTGAGCCTGGCAAAACTATATTTCAAGAAATAAGCAGCGCTCTGAATATTCTCTTGCAATACATATCGGTCATTTTGCGAGAAGCGAGGAGAATAATGATACTCTCAAATACCGGCAATGCGCGTTGCACTTCCCGGTTGCCATCCCGCTCTGGGCTGTTATTCCGCTGCGTGGAGGAACGTACAAATGCTTAAGCACAGATCAGGTGCCTGTTTGTGTCGGTATAACGAAGCTGAAATATTGTACGGAACGCCAATATAGTGTGGACATAAATGGTTTGTCACGGGGTGCGACAAAATAGTAGCGGTTGCTATATTTTTTCTTTCACCACTTTCCCGCGGTAGAAAGACAGTGACTTAGTCGCCCACAAATTAAACGGAGCGCGACTCGAACGCAGCGAACAGGTCGGGAACCAGGTATCAACTGTATTTATTCAACTCGTGGCCCCACGCAGCCAGCATGAGCGCATGCCACGAGCCGAGGTGGCGCAGAACTGCTGATGATGATAGGGCCGGTGCACCCGCCTACTCCGAGTTGAATGGACAGTGCATGTCGTTGGTGAACAGAGGAGAGTGTCGCGAACGATTTTGCGCGTATATTTAGCGCCTTTTGTAAAATATATGTCGACAGGAGAAACACACTTTCTAAGCTTAATCTCGGGCGCGAACGAAGCACAACGTCTAGCTTAGCAGCCATTGCGTATAAAGGTTTTGAAAACTGGAGTTCCTCATTTTTTATGGGGGGGGGGGGGGGGGGGGAGGGGGGCGAAGTTTTTAACATATCTACCGCCGGATGTAGATTTCGGAAATATGGTCATAACATTGTATCGTCACTGTCATTGTTCACGAACGCCGGATGCGTGTATGAATCACAACCTGAAAGAAAAAAAAAACATGATAATAACATGAAAGCAATAGGGTTTGCACACCACAGCATGAATGAAAGTGGCGGAATGAACATTTCGACGCACTGCAAAAGACTCAAAAATACAGCGAAGACAAGGAAAGTATAAAGAACACGCTGAATTCACAGGGCGACAAACTGTCACGTTTTGTAATAAATATTTGTACTGAAATCGCTTCAAAGCATCGTTAAGAGGTCCACTCAGATCGTGCTGGACATAACCGCATAAGCATGCCAGGCATACGCGACTTCTTGAGCAATGGTTGACCACAACCGAGTATAGAAGTCTGAACACCGGCGGCAATTCGGCGGCAAGCCCTGACTGCTTAAGCCTATCAGATCGTCTAACTACAAAAACTTGGATGTTTATACACCGGTGAGCGCCTGCGATTATAGTAACCCTATGCAAACCGTAAGAGGCGCCAAATTTCAGTTTCAGGATGCGTACAGCCGCAAAAAAAAGAACATTGGAAAGATGACATTTTTGTTCATTTCGGTAACTTAACAAGGTAATGTCTCTCGAGTATTCATTTTGCGGATGGGATAACACCGCCGCAAGTTCTGCGGGCTAAACTTCCACACTCTCTATGGCCAAGAAGGGAGCGAGAGCGCTCATGAAAAACGGTACGCCTCCAAACGCCAGCTGCTCGTTCGCGATTCCCGAATTTTTGTTTCAACATCTTTCGATTTATTTAAGAGGATGCTGGTGTGGGCTAGTTGGCTCATACTTTCTACGAAACACATTGACAAAGAGCAACGGAACGATGACGAGAAGAAGAAACACCCAACACAGGCTAGGATGGGCGCCGACTACCAACTCTTTATTGCGCCATAAAAACCAGCACAATTTATACCATTCACCTGGACCACGTGATACACTGTCAACCAGTGTCACATTTACTGTGTCACTGTGTAACACTCACTCTACTGACAACTGACGAAAAAAAATTAACTCGTGAATTCAAAACATGGCACTCACCGAAGCTGATCGTTCAATACATCGAAGTTTGCTCGCCTACACCCGGTTTCTCGCTGCAGGCGTCAAAGGCAATGGCCACGAAGGTGAACGTAGGTCGAACTACTGTGCAACAGTTCCAGGCTTGTTGCGAAGACTGCGGGCAGATGCCAGTACCAGAGATCGCACACTGCTTCGTCAGCAGCCTGCGGGCTGCAAATTACAAGCCCCAGATTGCGTTGGTTCTTGGCGCCGCTCGTGTAAAGGAAGCAAGGCAGCGGTCTCATACCGAAACTAATATCATGAATAGACCTACAGGCGCGATCCATCTTTTCCCTGCTGTCTGCAGAAGCGCTTGTAGTTAGAATTCAACACTTAACCTTAGAATTCAGTTGTCATACATTACTCTTTGGTTCACATTTACCTTATCATCATCGTATATCTTTACTTGAGACAAGGCGTTGGTTTTGTCATTTTACAATTCCTTCGCAATGCCGAGATGAATGTTGGCTGCTTTGGCTGCCTTCTGAGTGTTACGCTCTCTATTTTTTCAGTGTTTTTTTAGTGATATGCTTGTTATGCGGGGGGGGGGGGGGGGGTATTTTGTACTGTCTCTTCAGCTCATGTAGTATCTTGAAAAGAGGGCCTTTGGGGGTACTTTGAATAAATAACCAGATAAATGCACAGTGATGTAGTGCTGTGCAAGAAGCGAATTTCTTAATAAAACTTGTGTTGAATTCACTCGTGATTCATCAGAACTACGTGCTTGTAGTGAATAGATTTAACTGCTTTTTGTTCGGACTTATTTTTGGACCATGTTAAAGGTACGTGAACGTCAAGTAGCGATGTCTCAAATTTTTTGCAGTTGATGAAACTAAATCCTCGAGGAAATATTTCAACTTTCTTCAGTATTCCGCTTTTTGGTTTTATAGTCTGCCTTTTTAAAAGCATGACGTTGCGCTGTTCTTCAGCAGTGACCACTCCAGCTGAGAGTGTAACAACCGCAGCCACGGCTGCAACTGATGAGGCTACGGAGTCGACGTCCGATACTTCACCCTCCGATGCTACAAACTCAGAGGATACGGCATCGAATGCGGCGACAACGAGGGCTTCGGAGGAGACCTCAACAGATGCTAGGGCAACCACAGACCCTCAGACAACCAACTCGTCATCGCAGGGTGACTGCATAGAGGCGACGTTCCCTGACATCTTAGGCATCGGCAAAGTAAGAAATAAAAAAAATGCTCGCTGTGTAAATCGCGCTGAGTGCCTCAGAGTGGCACACCTTGCCAAGATGTTTACAGTGCTCTACGATATGAAATGTTTTCGGAAGCAGGTAATCTTAGGACAATTTACCGTCCCTCCTGCAGTACGTAGCAGCTTAAAGAAAACGGGTTAACATGACTTAGCAGGCGGCGGCGCGTCTGCACAGTTATGTCACTGGTTCCTTGGTATTCCATAGACTCCTAGCTTTCCTCAATAGCTCAGCGAGCTAATTATCCCTAGGGCAGACTGGTTGCTATAATAAAACAGAACATCACATTCAGAGTTGTGATATAGGTTTCTAGGCTGCTATTTTTTCCACGAAAAGAAAGCCAACCTAGGGCCAAACCATCTCGCGCTAAAACAAGCAAACGAAAGCTGAACGTATACACTTTGCCCTTCTGCAATCCAAATTTTCTTTAATTCTCCTTTTTTGCTTCCGTCAAGCTGATTCTTGGAACTCTTAGAAAACTATTTATGCAACGCAGCGGTCGTCTGGAAAATTATTAGGGATGCCCCCAACCTATATGCTCAGACCACAAAATCAGGGGACCAAGACTGAAAGATGGGCTAGTTGGTGGCTCATGATTACCGAAAAAGACTAGTGCCAAGGACTGGGAATAAGAAATAGAACAAAGAGTGTGCTCGACCGTCCTCTTTATATTTCTCTGTCCCAGTCCGATGCCCTTAGTCCTCTTAAGTAATCATGATAGTTTATCTACTGCTCTACGGAAACCTAGCACCACAAACAGCATACAAAACTTCTATTTTTTGTTCCCTCAAAAAAGTAAACAACCGAAAGTACTGATGTGCGGCCAAACGCCGACGCTTTGTACGCTCGGTTACGATATCTCTGTGAAATCAGAAAGCAACAGGTCATGCACAACTCTTGTATGTTGTATTTGGCGAAGAATTGCACAAGAACTCTGCGGCATCGGTTTTTTGTGCAATTAGCACAATGAATCGTTTTTAAATTGTTTTCTCAAAGGCAGCAGCGAATCCCTGCGTATTTTATGCATCCCTATAAATGTATGCTTTCGTTTTTAACGCTATTGTTTGTTTTTGCTAAATTATATTATGGATGTTGTTATAAATCATGTCGAAGAGCAGGGGGGTCTAATACCTCAAGAAAGCTTGGCGGAGATGTCGAAAGAACTGGGAGTTTGAGAAGCACCGCAAGAAATACATAGACGAAAGCTGCAAACTTAAGAATGCAGTCATACCGGTCTTGACAGCAATCCTTGAAAAACAAAATGGCGGCAAGTGATTCAGGATGATCAAAAACCACATCATTATGGCATACGTTACGGAAAATTGCTGTTCATTATCATTCACGTAAGTCGCCAAAAATTCGCGCTCTGCTGCAAGTCCAGTATTCTTGGATATAAATTTCGAATTGTGGGGCAACTGCGGATTATTTTAAGGTGATTTTATGTGAACATTAATCCCATGCGTATTAAAATATTTTAAAATATTTCTCTTAATCGCATCTAGCAGTTAATATTAAATGATAATGGGAAACGTCTTAGGCGAAAGTAGAGATGTTAATAGCAAACAAAAATGTAATCCTGGTAAGGGAAGATAAGCGGACGTACTGATTGTTACAGTGTAGCCATATTATAATTGAAAACAAGTCTTTCAGAAAAAAAAATTCCTGTTAGAAAATGCAGTTGCCTTGAATATATGGTAATGAGTTAGTAGAAAACAGCCCCATTCAGGAGTAGTCTAATTCAATGATCGGTTTCCTTCATTTGCAGTGCCTTGGCAATGACCTCAACTTGTGCGTGGATAAAAACGTACGTAAAAGTTTGGCATCAACGTGTTTTTCAGTGGAAACATTAATTTTTGTCTATTGTTGTTAGCATGTTGCCGTAATAGTTCGACTGCAAAAGGCCATAATGTACCTTCATTCATTCAGGTACATTACATTACATTAGCTACATCCTAAACACTTCTTGGCTTCCCTTCTTTACCTATGTGCTCAATCATTTGTTTTTCAGACGGCGACCCCTGGCCTGTTATCTCTTGTGAACGTAAGTGCTGCCAAAACAAATGTATCGTGTCTTTGAAGTAATGTCGACGCCTTTGTTGTCCAAATATGACTGCAGCCATCTCATAGCCTTGAAAGGGCCCATGAAGTGCGCTTTAGTTCACGAGTCAGCGGTCATCACAGATCGAAATACGGGGTTCTAAGTTACGAGATGCCATGCAATTATCGATGTCACTAGGAGCGGCCTTAAGATAATGCGGGCGAAGGGATGTTACATGCGTACCGTGGGCTTCCGTTTTCCGGTGTTCATGATGCAGCATCCTCGCAAGTAAGGTTTGTTTACTAAAACCGCGCATTCTAAGGAAGAACATGGACATTCTAGAGAGCATTTAGAATGCTAGAATTTCAGGATATACAATATTTAGCGCAAGTATAAGTCGCTAGCTGATACTCGTGGCTGGCTTTTTGTAGTGTACTAAAAGAGCAACTGACGTCCTTTTCAGTTATTTAAACCATGGGCGGTCTAGTGAAGTTCTGCAGTTCATTCCGTACGCTTCAATACCTACTTGCTCCATTCCTGATAGTGCGCCTGAAAGTTGAATCGTTTAATCCTTCGGATATGTACCCACCACTGCCAATTTTCGTTATACAAAACTGAAACTTCATGAACCATTCACTGATCGGCAGGGGAAACTTCGTGAGTAATGAGTCTTGCGATGGCAGCTTGCGAAATGTTTCATTCCCGCTAGTGTATAACTTCTTTTGCGTGTAGTTGCGGATACTTCCACGGAACTTGCACCCAGTGTGTAGAGCGAACTGAACATAAACGGCCACTAGTTCAAGTATGGAGAAGGAGAGCACTCGATAAAACTTTTGTTTTTCTTCAGTGCACTGTAATCGGAGTCGTCCAGAATCTCAGTGGAGTGAGCGCACTGCTGACAATTAAGGACATTCTTATTGCCATCGTCAACAAACTTCTTCCTTCTGGTGAGTATCATCGCCTTTCGTATATCCAACGAAGAAGGACTTATTGTTTCTGACAGCTGTCGAAATTACTTAAGTATTCCTCATCGCTAGGCTAACAGAACGCACTGGCATGTTCGGCCGCCGTACCGGGAATATTTTTAGTGCGGCCTAGTTCCAGTTTTAATAGTAAATATTTCGCAGAAATGAGCATAGAATCTTATGAAGTGGGTTATTGGCCTTTCCGCCCATCCGGATATTCTTAAAATTTGTACACAAAAGCATTTTGTCACCCCCGCTGTCGTTTTTGAGTTTTAGGACGAAAAACATCCCCAAATATATTTATATGTAATATGGTCATAAGAAGCCGAGGACCAGTAGTTGCTATGGCATGACGAGGAGGTGGACGGAGACGACGACACAATGGGTTGGTCTTCATCTCCACGACGCCGCTTCGGGCTTAAGATTTTCAGCCAGGCTTGTTTTCTCTAACCGCCTCTTGATACATATTTTGCGACACATAGGACTACAATTTTCTAAAGGTTATCTAACAGCTCAGTTTGAAAAGATAGTCATTACTAGGAACTTAAAATCAATAACTCAGCTCCAAAGCCTAAATTTTCTACTAGTTTATAGAGAACGCAAGCAGTCAAGGCAAAAGCAGGAAAAATGTTTTTCACCACACTGCTACAAATATTTTACTGGCGAAAGGGCTGGAACGCCATGTTTACCGTACGTGGTCTGCAAAACTTCTAGCGAAACACCAATTTTCTCAAGCATTTTCTCCGAGAGCAGCAGGGAACAAGGTATGGCAAAGCTTGTGCACAATGTGAAAATGGCTAGCACCATATGTAGGCCATGGAGAACTTTGGGACCCAAAGACGTCGAGAGACAATTTAGAACACGGAACACAGTTCTGACTAACAACTTTTAATGAAAAAAAGGCGAAACGGCTGAAAATATATGCAGTTCACGCTGGACCACAGATGGAATCGTACCAAACAGCCCAGAAAAATGCTATATTGCAGTCCTAAAAAACGCTATGCATCGAACATCACAGCTTCCTGATATGAGGAGGATAACTCCGCCTGAAGGTCTTGCGATTATAGCGCGACTTCTTTAGCCCCCGGAGGCAAGTAAAACACAAAATGATCGAAGAGCCGCCGTCGGAGATCAGAAGGTGCTATTGAAACAGCCGTGAGTGTTGTAAATTTCGTGGCTAGCATTAAGCTTTCACTGCCGAAGCGCGGAATGCGGTTTAAACAAAGAACATGTTGCTTATTGTATGGTTAGCATTATCAGCTGCCGCGATCAACCATGTAGCTACAGCACTGTGCCTCAACATTAGGAGAGATAAGGCACAGAAGATGCCAGCATCCTTGCGGCCATGCAAGCGGTTCTTCACAAAAGATGTCAATGGTGCTGAGTCGTTTCTGTCAATTGCTCGTAGGGCAGCAAACGCAAATCACCAGCAACGGTTATTTCAACTAAATCCAACTTTATTTTTTATTTATTCGTGGCAGTTTAGTACGCGGAAATGGCATTCTCTTTTTACGGGAACAGGAAAGTTAGAGTTCGGGAATCTTGCAGCAGCACAAAGGTAGAAACTTATTATTGCATTGTTAATATAACTCGTAAAAGATAAATGTATATTTAAATGTGGTATGTGTTCGGATGCGAACGTTTTCGAAGTTAGGTATATATGTTACGCGCTATATATTTAGAAAAAAAATGTTAACGACCACGGAAGCAGACAGATCAGCATTTCTTTGTAGTCCTTGTCTTTCTCTCTGTTATCAGGAATGCCTTTCTCTTTGCAGTGGGGAGTATCCTGACCGACTTGTTTTCTGACAAGGGAGGGACATCGTTCAATATTACAGACAACGCTTGCCGAGGACCAATCAAGATTGGTTTTCCAAACAGCCTTGGAAAGGTAAATTGCCGCCCATTAATTTCTCGCTTTTTTTTGCATATGAAAGCAGCTTTATTTTTTGTTCAGCGGTTTTTGTTGCGCCTGCTTACTTATACGTGGTCTTTGATGGGCCAGAAAAGTTAACAGCTGAATATAAGTAACTTAATCTCGCACAAGACTGAAAATGTCCTTCGAATGGTGCAGTCATCGAATTACACAAACTCTTTTGATTGCGCATAATGTTGACCGGCCAAATGTGAATGCGGATAAACCTAACGGCTGAGTTATGATTGTTTGAAATAATGACACTGTTACCCTGAAGGCAGCTTAAGAAAAATGTCAGAAAGAAACAGCGTGATAATCGCGGTAATATATTCCAACTTTAGAAAGAGTGGCACACTGCGCCTTTAGATTAGCGACATTCCCTCGCTGATGTTTTTCAAAAGCATCCACGCAGATTATATTCTTCCGAATGGGAGGTCATGCGTTATGCTCCGTCATTGAGATGCTCCACCTCTTAGGAGCTCTGAAGGCTAGGAGCTTTGCGCTGTACAGATTAGAAAAACACAAGCAGAATGCCCTATGATCAGTAGGAGAACAAGTGTTTGTGTTCCTTGTTTCTTTTTTTCTCTAGCAAGGCACATAAGGGGTGTAAAAGAAGAATAACCACGTGGAATTCGCATATGTTTTGTAAACGAAAACAAATGTCTCTTTCCTCAGGTATATTCAGTTTGAGTTTCACGTTCTGTATCGCAGATATGACGTCACACCTGAAATTTTGGAGACGTGAGACAATCAACTGCAATGCTATGCAAAACGAACAAAGAGAGGCATTTTGGTTACTTTAACTGGCTACGACTTTTACAACGCTTTTATATAGGAACTAGAATGTTGTTGTTGGTAAGGATTAATTAACACTTATATTAAAGTTTTTGCGTGTGCGCTTGATGTCAACCACGGGCTTTACGCTATTTACAGCTCGGATTTAAAACCGAAACCGGAAGCTCAACTGCTGAAGAGAAAAAATGAAATTTAAACATATTTTCCAAGCGATTGGAACTTCCACATGTTATTTCATTTTTGAGATTTTCTTGCGCGTCGACCCAAGGCTAGAAGTATAAAAGAGACTTCACTTGTCCTATTCATGTGACAAAAAAATTCTGAACAAAGCATTTATTTCTAATACTCGTTGTATCCTTTCGCTGCTCTAAATGCACAAAAATAATTTTCTCAGTTTCAAGTCCTGAACCGCATTGAAACATTTAAGCCGATCCTTTTCGGTCTACTGATACGCAGGCTACGCAAGAATGCGTTGTGGGTGTGGTAATTTTATTTTTAATAAACGATCGTTCATGCATACACTCCGAAGCAGCACAGAAGCGTCCGAAGGACGCAATTGCTCGAGTGCATGATGTGCATACTTGCCTGAATTTTCAGCGCACGTTTGGCGCTGAAAACCGTCCTGCCGACGGTTCCCTCTGCAAGGTTTTTTTATGACTTGAATTTAATTTAAAGGGCTCCAGATGCTGTCGTGCCCACCAAGGATAGAAACTGGGATCTCAATCTTTGGTTCTATTCCGCCCCGTGGTCCGTGCTATTGTTTACTAGAAACCAGCACTGATATGTGACGTGGACAAGATGTGCTGGCACCACTGACGCCTCGTGGTGGTAGCAGTCTGGAGTACGGCCCGTTGGAAAGCGTGTAAGATAACTTCGAGTTTGTTTTCGGGCTGTAGTTTGAAAAATGTCACATCCAATTGTTCATATCACTGCCGTGGTGGCTCAGTGATTATCGCGCTCGGCTGCTGACCCGAAATATGCGGGTTCCATCCCGGCCGTGGCGGTCGAAGTTTGATGGAGGCGAAATTCTAGAGGCCTGTGTGCAGTGCGATGACAGTGCACGTTAATGAACCCCAGGCGGTCAAAATTTCTGGAGCCCTTCACTACGGCGTCCCTCATAGCCATAGTCTCCTTGGGACGTTAAACTCCCAAAAAGCATTAACCATTTCCGAATATATTTCTTCAGTGATTGCACAAAACGTGTTCTTGAAATTAACTCGTTTTCACCGTTTCTTTACAGTGCATAGACGACACTTTGCTGTTCTGTAATGATGGAGATACCGTCAACGTAAGTGCGCACGCAGTCACTAACTGTCTATGTACGGTTTCAGTGAAACGTCCTAGCGCCATGCGTCTTCCTGTTGAACAGTATAGTGGAGCGTTCGCAGAAACCTTAAAGACCAATGGTCCTTTAATATCTGGGGCAAGGGTTCCTCTCCGCTTAGAGGAATTTACAACTTGTGGAGTGACATAAATGCTCCGGAGCACGGGTGGAACGCAAACTTTTGTCACCTGCAAACACCTTTCGGAAGGAAAAGATTTTTGACTGTTTAAAAAGCTGCCTCAGAGATTGCTCTCAATCGCACTCACAGAAGAAGTGGAGTGTTATTCGCGTGCAATTGATTATCTGCAAAAGTTAGCGAGGGAAAGAAAATGTTTGAGGAGGTAAAATAAATTTCTAAGTTCATAAAATTTGTAAGTTATATTTAACTGCCTGGACAATTTGAGAAACGAAGCTTGAAGGTCGTGCTATTTTACGTTTCGGACTACAAGTGAACCGTTGAAAGCTCAAGAACAAATAGAGCGTGCTAGCTCAGATTTAAATTATTTATTGGGTTCTCAAATGCCACCTGGAGAGGGGTTTTACACGAGGGATTGGCGGCTTCACAGAAGAAAATTTTTAATGCCGGTCTTGAATTTGTCTCACTGCAGCGGTGTACAATGGCGAACAGCAGTTCGTAATAATGTAGCACTGACATTAAACATCCGTTGCTTAAGGAAATGTGTATTAAAAACAAATTGGTGCTGTAAAGCAAAATCATTCACCGGTAGAAAAAATTCACATTATCTACGCAAGAATAATGCAGGCAATGTTTATTATATCTTCACGAATGAATACTGATTTTTTACTCCTGATAATCGGACAAGGAATCTTGTTATGACTCCTATATTTAAAAAGGCAGATAAGTTTCTTCATTTCATCTATCCCTAAAACAAAAATTAAAGAAAAATCAACGGACATAGTTATTGGGACCACGATAAGTAAATGGACCACGGAAACGTAATAGATTTATTCCAGATCAGCTTAATAGTACATGAAGAGAGTAACATCACTGAAAGTGCTTTATACTAGGCTCCGAAAATATTAACACACTGAACCGTGCTGTGCGAGGTTCGAAAATATAGAAGTTTAAATCCGCTTGGGAAGTCTTATTATTGTTCGTGCCTTAAGCAGACAGAAGCGCGACAATCACTTTCTAATTACGACTGTTTTAATTCGCAGACATCAATCATCGAGTCTCTGGCCAAGGCAGTCGCAGTAAGTGGTCATTCCTTGATCCGAAAAAGATGTGTCATAACTGGCGTCGTTTATTCCCCTGACTAGCTTAGGGATCAAGAACGTATAGTTGTGTTCTTAAGGAGCAGCTTTCAAGCTCCCCGCCGCGGTGGCTCAGTGGTTAGGGCGCTCGGCTACTGATCCGGAGTTCCCGGGTTCGAACCCGACCGCGGCGGCTGCGTTTTTATGGAGGAAAAAGGCTAAGGCGCCCGTGTGCTGTGCGATGTCAGTGCACGTTAAAGATCCCCAGGTGGTCGAAATTATTCCGGAGCCCTCCACTACGGCACCGCTTTCGTCCTTTCTTCTTTCACTCCCTCCTTTATCCCTTCCCTTAAGGCGCGGTTCAGGTGTCCAACGATATATGAGACAGATACTGCGCCATTTCCTTTCCCCAAAAACCAATTATTATTATTATTATTATTATTATTATTATTGCTTTGGACTCCTAGTCTGTTATTTTTGTTTGTTGTTTGTTTGTTAATTCTGCTAATCAAGTACCGGTTCCTAGCCATTTTCCTCTTTCTCGTATTAATTTCCACCTGCCTTTTTAGCTTGCTTATTCCTGTTTACAGACCTTTTTATTTTGCTTTGTATATTTGTAAAGTTTTCTTTCATGAATCCCGCCTATCTAATGGCAATATGAGCCATTAGAATATTCCCTTTCTCGTATTAATCTCCACCTGCCTTTCTACTTTGCTGATTCGTGTTTTTAGCCCCTTGTATTGTGCGTTATATATTAACTTTTCTTTAATGAGTCCCCTCTCTATTATGCAATGCTAATATGAGCCATTGGGAATTAAATAAACAAAATATTGTGATTCTAAACCCTTGTCCAACGAATAATACATTCGCCTAAAACATAACCAGGGCAAAATGTAATGTATCTTGACTGTTTGCGATAGTTCAGAAGGTTTCAAGATGCCAACCTTTTCTGTGCTCACAGCAATAATAAAGCCAGTTTGAGAAGATTGCATTAATTTAGCAGCCCCGCGCAGCCAACATTTTTAAACACTTTTTAATCTAAGCAGTGCCAGCGACATGTAAGCGTAATATCCTCACGTGAAGTAGGTTTTACTCAAAATAATATTTAGCTGTTACGAAGAGCCTAAGCGCAGCAGCAGCGATAGAAAAAACTGCCGCGTCACATTCCCAACTCAGGGCAGCTGAAAAGAAATTCATTCTAGTCGGTTACTCGAAGATTGAGCCACTGGTTTTTTGCTCCGGCCGGTGTAGATGGTAAGAAGAAAGGCCGGCAGATGCTTTAGCGAAGTCTAACTGATGAGCACTTCAAGCCAAAGGAATGTTAGCCAAGAAATTCTTCAAAAGAATATTCCCATGTAGAGTTCACTTCGATCAAGTGACTATCTGATGAAGAAAAGGAATTGTTTTTATTTCTGGCTCTTTCCTGGGTGCACCGCCTTAGTGGGGTCGTCAAATTAGGTAACATGCCTCCCTGGAGGACTAGCAAAGAGCCAGGCGCAGCATATAGGCCAACAGTTCGAAGCTCGAGTAGGATGTGGTCCATCTTCGGGGGCTAGAACCATGAAGGAAGCGAATAGGATGAAGTGAAGGACTTCTGTATTAGAGGGAAGCAAGCTAATTTACAGCAGAGCATCGGTTGTATCCGCCGAATATGGCTTGATGTAACGCAGAGACGAAGTGTAGTGCCTTGTCTGAGAAAGGGCTTTTTTTGCCGGTTATGTTTAATGAACGGTCGCAGAAGCATCTTAACAGGATGGCGTTATGGCAACTGCTCTAGAGAAAATGCAGCGTTGTTGTCGGTGTCGTGAGCGGAAAAGCGGGTGGCCAACCCGCCACCTAAGTAACCTCACCTTCGAACGTCATCACAAGCTGCCCAACTGAGCAGGTTTCAGCCCTCTTATCGAATTGTGAGCGAACTGCCCTCCGTGGCAGGTGGCAGGTAATTTATGGATTGGTCGCGAAAGGTTGAGCAAGCGGGGTCTCACAAGCGCCTCCACCGGAAAATTTGTTTGAAACATCCATCTGCCGGAACAATAGTGCTGCACCACTGCGCCAGGAGTTGCATGATGTCTCGCAGCAATCCATGATTGTAAAGTGGATAATGACCAATCCGGTACACATGGGCATTCCCCATTTAAAACAGTCGCTTCATATCCTTAAGGTGTAGGTCTTGTGTTCCCTTCAGTTTTTTAGTGTGCCATTGTGATCGATATTTACTTCAGATAAAGAGCCAAAAGCCACTTTCTTTCGTGAGAGAACTATAGAGTGCTGAATTCCTGCACATTCTTGTAGGCAGATTGCGAATCACATCTCCTGATTCTTAATTTAGGAGTTTATTTTGCCGACGTGTATCTCTGGCAGTAAGCTATCGAGTAATTTAACTATGACGCTTCGGGAGGGTCGCGTGGCCTTTTGAGACTTTTTTCCGGTGGTCAATTTTTAATTTCACGGGACCACTTCATCCTCTTCTTATTCGCTTCTCGTTGGCCACGTGTCTGATAGAGGCAGTAGGGTGGCAAAAACCGATCTAATCGAGGCATCACAGTAACTGATGCTCTATTGCCATTCTTCAACAAACATCTGTTATAATAGTACACGTAAATCACGGTGTTCAAATAGCTATTTTATCTAGCCGTAGAAGCTGAAAAGGGAGGTAAACGAAGCGGATATACCCAGATTATTACCAGTACTGCCCATGAGAGAGCTTTTCAGCAGTGAATAAAGAACAGACACTGAATACAGAGCGAAAGTCAAAAGACATCGTTCCTTGTACGCTGATTCCCAGCCCTAGAAATGATTTTTTGAAAGCAAAGGGAGAGGGAAGATGGTAATTTTTTATTGTGATGTCGGCAGGAATCATGAAAAGGAATAATACGTGCCAATTCACAACGAACGCTAGTGATCACAACTGCAAGACCAGTTTCACAACGCACTAGCAATAAATAAAATTTGCGATGTATTGAAATACCCGAAGAACCTTAAACCGTCAGACAAATTGGCATCATGAAGACCAGCGACAATGGCGCCCTTTTGATTCGCAACGAGAAAACAGAGAGCGCCGTTTTTTTTTTGCTCGAATAAGCAAGAGGCTAGGCTCGATTACGAGCTTCGTACTACTATGGATCTCACCGCCCGCGTAGTGCAGAGTGTGTGGCGTGTCTTACTAAATCTGCGTAAGGACACATGAAAGGCAGGTCTGATGTGTGTGCAGAGAGCTCGCGGGGCTGGTTGTATATGCTGTGGCCCACCGTAAGATGTCAAGTTTAAATCTAGCACTCAAAGGCTGATACGTCTATTTTTCTTCAGTGTCACGCTATCCAACTGCAATAGAATGTCGAATGAACGTCATAATAAGCCGCCTGAAGAAAAGCCGGTGTATTCAAAGATTTCACAAAAAGAAGAAGAAAAGTACATCCACAACTAAAGAAAACAGGCTTGACAGTGCAGTTGTTTAGGCGACCGGGAAATAAGCAGTGACTAGCAGGTATACGAGTTAAGTAACACAAACTTTGTAGTCTCGACCACTTATGAAGACTGTCATGCAATACGAAGGCAGGACGCTGACATTATAAGTTGGGAAACGTTAAGGGGTTAGGAACACTGGAACTGGAACAATGTAAGATTAAATGAATAACTACTTTCTCACTATCTTAGAGTGTTCGGATGTACAGGTACTATTAACACAAATTAATGCCTCGAGTTTGTCTTCCACAATCCTTGTGTCCCAGTACCTGTCAGAAAATTTCATTGAGGCGCCAATTCGTTTGAAGTTTCTAAAAATGCATGGTAGAGCTCCTGAGCAGTCAAAGTAGCTCTCTAATATAATTCAAAACATTATCACTCCGCGCCAAAAGCGAAACAGAAACTTCCTTTGGAAAGCAATCTATAGCAGCGCCAACAGAACACGGACGATGAAGGTAACTTACAACACAAGAGCTGCGCTCATGTTGTACGTTTCCTTCATTGTCCGCGTGCGGTTCGCGCTGTTTTCGAATGAGTACCTACGAAATCGCTCAAAATCCTACTTTGGCAATGAAAGCATTGACGGCAGATTTTTTTTTATAAATACTGATAGACACTTCCAATAAATCTATACCTTGAGCTGGTGATTTATACTTTAAGCTGGTGGTTTCTAATGGGATATGCGAGAAAGTTGGAACTGCCGACAGTTGTTCACTGCAGCCTTGGCTCACTCAACGCACAGATCTCGTCCGTTATGACCACGCGGTTTTTCTAGCTCAGCATGCTGCGAATTATATAAAGTTTTGGGAACTCTGAGGAAAGGCTCCTCACTGAGTTAGAACATCGAGCCACTGATTGAACTTAGTCTACAAAGTGCGTAAGTAGGCGAAATTGAATGTGCCGACAGAGGTCTATTTGAATATGCTGCCCATAGGACGACCTCTTGTGCTCGCCTGGGATTATATTTCGTCAATTCATTTCCCTGCTCCTTGTAACCGTTCGTGTGGAAGGGTATATCTACTGTTTAGTGTGACAACATTAAGAAGGCCATGAGGGCAAAAACTGTCCGGCCTAGGCAGAAGCAGCGGCGTGTGTATCGAGCCTCTTCCTGCCGAAATTGACAGGTGGCGAGAGCCGCCTAGGAGAATTATCTTCATTTGTAAGAGATAGGGGGCCGATGCCGGACTAAGACTGCGCGAGCAAGAATTAACGAAAGTAGCAATTACGATTAGACACGCCATAAAAGAATCAGAATTGTAATTCACTTTCAATTGAAACATAATGAGAATTGAATTAGACGAGTGAGTGAAAGAAAAATTATGCCAGATTCGAATAAGCTGAGTGAAGAAAAAATAACGCATTTCCGCCGCATCAATGCAAGTGATGACCATTAATTTTTTCTTGTGCGCGTTATCTGCATGTTACCAGATGTCGGCCACGGAAGAAACATGCAAAGTGCCACACATGCTCTTTGGGGCCGCGTAGACAATTACAAAAACATTACGCAAAGTGATTTGCCATGTTGCATAAATCCCGCCAAAATTCATGTCTGGTTGTACGTTTGTAAATATTCACGAATATTCTCGTATAAATTCATGCACTTATACGTTAATGTTTGATCTGATTAGATAACGAGAGACAGTTTAAAGCACTCGAGGTAAGTTAGGAGATATTTTACCATTGTAATCTGGAAAATATTCACATTATTTTCGAAGAGAATTAATAAGTGAATGTTTCTATTTTGCAATATTTAACGTCGTACGCAAACACTCAAATCAATCCTGCGTTAATAGAAGTAATTAACATCCGCTAATTTAAAATATGATGACTAACCAGCTTTTCGTAGCAGTAGATTTCGGCCAAAATGCGACATGAAACAGTGCTGGCGTTTTATTCTGCTATGCTTTCCCGTATTATAACAGCCAACTTTCTGAAGCCACCAAAGTAAGAAGATATTGGGCATAGCTCCACAATGCTTTACACTAAGAAAGGCTGAGGTTTCGTGAAAAGCATGTTAATGATATTTAACGGGTAGGCAAATTCAAAGCACAGGTATTTTTGCTTTCAAGTGGCACTGAAACTTCCTCATTACAAATAAGTGAGTTCTCCACGCCTTTAGAATGCCACATCCTAAAATGAATATATGCATGAATGGCATTCAGGTAAATAGTTGAGGCTTTATGATTAACACTACGGTTTCATTCTTGGTTGTACAGCAATTTGCGTGCATGTCCTGGGCAAGAAAGGTTTGAATTTGCAGTGCTGATTCGTGCTATTTGTTCTCATTTCAGTGCTTGCTGACCGACCTGCTTACAACCAATCCGGGAAATCTAATCAAGCGAGTTCTCTGCGATGTCGTGAGGGCGACGGGAGCTTTATTTGGAGACATTTTTCTGGGGCAAATGGTCCACACCGCCATTACCGGAGCATTGTGCTAACAAAAGACCTGACACGAAAAAATTCCTGATAAAACTAGAGAGTACGGTAATATCCGGCATACAGTCGGCACTTAGTGCATAGTCCAGAGGGGTCTAGGTTGGTGAAAAATGAAAGTGTTCTATTGTGTCCGGCCCGGGTACGTAGACTGCTGCCGATACACTGAACCACGTTTGGCATTCCATGCAATATACGGGATATTGAAACGAAAAAAAAAATGCCGTAAAGTCTGCACATAAAGTCCAAAGCTGAAAAGTTTAACTCTTAAACCTTTATAAACCGCGTGCTGTATTGTCGCAGGTTATGACACCAGCGAATATCCACTCCTTACAAGTGACCGTCTAAATGATGCAAGGAGGGGATAACGATTGTTTTTCCCGTTTTCGAGATGCTAACATGCTTCTTTATAGAACAATCTCAGCAGCATTGTGGACAAGCTGTAACCGAGAAAAGTACATTTGCTTCAGCACCGTACAAGCGGTACAAAATAAACGGCACAATTTATCACTTTGTACTTGTTTTGCCTTTGCCTTTCCTGAAAGCAGTTTGACGAAATGTCAGAAGGACATTAAAACATCCAATACCTAGTATTTCTCATTGATGTCAGTGGGGGTGTTATAGAAACAAATCATGCAAGAAAAAAATGGAGCTGCGAGGTACTCCTTTCGGAAATTAAGCAACAAGAAACGCGAAGGCTTCCTGTTGCGCGCAAGTACATTGCTAGTACACAGACACATGGCGTACCGACGTGCGTTTCTGCAGCGACTTCCATAAAAAATGTATGATGGTGGAAAAGGTTGCTTTCACAATTCTTGGAAGGGCGACCACTCTTGAGTTGTGTTAAGATCCTCTTAGCTTAGCTCTATATGTTTGGGTGACACTCTTGCGCTGCAGAGAATATTGACTTGGCTTCACTTCCTTCAACAATAATAATTGTTTTCTTATGTCTTGTTAGGCTGTTTTCCACCCATGCTAGATGCACAGATGGCTTCGCCGTACAAACTTAGTGAAACATGTGGTTGGAGCCACTTTGAAGCAGTGCTAATCCGGTGATTGTGGCTTACCTGTTTAATGATCTAGCGCGATAATGAAGCACCTTTCTATAGGATACTTAGAATGTGAAATATTTTTCGAATGTATTATTCAGTGCGTTGAAAAAAAAAACAGCACAGCCAACTTTATGGGCCCCAGAATGCTGCGGCAGCACTCTGGTGGGTAAGCTTTACTTGAATGCGTGAAAGACGGCATCGAAGAGCAGGATCCAAGAACGTGGAACCAGGTTAAGTCGCCACATAAATCAATGGAGACTGTGAACGTCTCAATGCTAGACTACTAGACTACACGGCGTGCACTGAATCACTGAATCACCGTACTGGCTCCCTCTCTTCGAAATCATTGGCTGCAATGCGCTGTAGATCTCACTTGGATGCTTTAAATTCACAAATACAGCGTAATTGTAATAAAAAAGCAAGGACCTTCACCCAGGGACTTTGCGGAAAGCGACCGGAGATAATTTAGCCTGCCCACACATTGACATTCCGTCAAAACTCTATGAAAAGTTCGCAAAGCAACCCTGGAAGTAGGTAGACAAGCTAGGCCACTGAGCTTGCGGCGTCATCACAACCTACCCATTAGATGTCGAGTAAAAACCCTATCGATTTGCTTTCATGAGCATATGGGCAATCCCGATATGTTATAAAATGGGACGATGAAGTTAAAATAAAATAATTCAAGAAAAAAGCTAGGTAAATATTCTTAGGAATCGTTGTGACGACAATTGCTGGGGAGGATAGAGACATTTATACAAAGCGTGCAATTTTATTTCCTGTTATTAGGCCTGTAAGGATTGATTCGGGCTATGTGGCGCTCTGTTGTCGACAGCTATTGAATAATCTTGACAATGCACGTTCCTTGAATGTAAACCGAAACCTCCACGGTTACACTCATGTATGCTATTTGGAAACCCCTCAAAACCGGTGCGATTTTCTATCTAGGTGGCCATTCCAGGGGCTGCATCCTTTTCATAAGCAGAGGTAACCATTCCTTTGTTATATTTAATAAAATTACACAGTTTAAGCAGTTACACAACTGTCAGCGGTATATAGGAGCAATCAAACTGGACTATTTTGTCGATATTAGCAAATTTTGGATGCGTGTAAGCAATACACCTTGAAAAATATTAGTGGTTTATTTTATGTGAAAACACGGCGCAATCTGCCCAAACATTGTGTGTGAACAGCCAGGATCTTCGTCAAGATAGCCAAATATTTCTATCGCGAATATTATCTAGGCACTGAACATTTTTAACCGCCTGTCAGCAACAAGCTGCTGAGGCGTAAAGATCAAATTTACAATTGATGGAATTCTCTGTTTATGCCAAACTGCCGGTGTGAAAATACGTAAGCATTCGCCATGATCTCCTGCCCCAAGCGCTCTATGGGGTCAAGGAGAACAACGAATAAACGCAGCGTCATCACAACCTGCTCCTCGGCTAGTGAAAAAACTGCCTAGCTAGGCAGGTGTCCGTTAAATGAATGATTTGTCCCGCGGGAAGAGCAACCTAGGTCGCACAAGTACAACCACTGGGAGCACCTGCCCTCGCAAGGCAGTATCGCATCGCGCAACCGCTGTACCACTGCACCAGGAGGAAAATAAGGACTCCCAGGGATCTTTGAATATAAAGTGAAGAATGACCGTCAATATATATGAGACTCAACTCAATTCTCTATCGAGTCATACGGTTTGAGTGGAGCTATGTTTCCTCTCCAATTTCGCACTCTGTGTTGATATAATAAAAGTGAAAAATGGATAGGTGCAATGAAACTAACTCTATTTAGCTATTCTGCCGGACATGTCACGGTCACAGCTACCCAAAAGCACAAAATATTTAATTTTTTGCGTCGAGTTTTTCTTACAGATTGAATCAAAGCAGGCTGTCTCTCGATCGCACCGATTACATTGTATGAAAACAAGCGTGTAATGAGGCAGTTGCTCCTTAAGCTGCAAGAAGAGCCTCCTGCGTACAAACATATATGATCCTCCCTCGGTGTTCGAAGAAATCTGGTTTCACCTGGGGCTCTAGCATCTGCTTACCTGAATATAGGTGCAAATCACTGAAATGCGCTTTTGCGCAGGCAGTTGAGATGGCCGTGCGACGCATATTGGATATCTGTAAACGCGTTTGGGCAGCTAAAATCTAATAGCCGGAGCAAACTGAGCGTGACCCCTCTTGCCTGTCGCCGAGGTACCCTACTCCTGCTTCCCTTTCCGTCTTACACGGGTCGCTCTTCCTCAGCCATCCCCTCTTCCGAATTTTCGTTTTCCTCTTCCCTTTGTTATCGCCCTACTTTCATTCCTCGCCACGCTGTTCGCTTTTCAATAGCCGTGCAGGTTTGCTGTTGTCTTCGCTTCGCTATAGGCTACTTTCTCGAACGTTTTTTTTTTGTTTTGGTGGCACTGCCATTAGCCCCAGAGCACTTCGTGTTTGATAAAGGCGCCGTTTTTCGACCAAACAGTAACCGCAAAGAAAAAGAGAAGTATGGCAGGCTGGCCCTTCCCCTGCACGATCAGCCTATCAAACACTGCGCGGAATGCCTTCCTAAATTGCGCTTTCTTATGAAAATCCGCGCGACACGCATTGTCTGTACTGCCGCAAACCTTTTCAAAGGCTGCGCCATCATTACCGAAAGCGCTTTGGACCTATAGTATCAATTTCAGAAGACACGTTTCTTTGTAATCCACAAAACCATCTATACACTGTTTTGTCGAAAGTTATTTTGTTCGGGCAACACTGCGGTTCAGCCCGAGAACACTTCCTGTTTGAATGAAAGCTGGGGTGCCAACTGTACCGCTGCCTTACCAAACACTGTGGTGAATGCTCTGCTTGCCACGCTGCCTTATCAAAAGCAGTGATACACGTGTCGTCTGCATTGGCGCAAGCTGTTTAAAACGCCGCGCCATTGATAAAAATTGGTTTTGGGGGAAAGGAAATGGCGCCATCTCTGTCTCGCGTAATGCCAACGCTCCAGAATAATGTCGAACACGGCCACCGCAGCCGGGTTCGAGCCTGG
This sequence comes from Amblyomma americanum, assembly GCA_030143305.2. NCBI lineage: Eukaryota > Metazoa > Arthropoda > Arachnida > Ixodida > Ixodidae > Amblyomma > Amblyomma americanum. Next base: position 187,511 of record JARKHS020007427.1, read on the forward strand.
AACTGCGGCTCTGCAGCCCAGTTCCCTAGCAGAGCCCAGTTCTCTAAGCACTGTGCAATGAGAATGAAAATTGGGCTTCGAGGAAAGGAAATAACGCAGAAACTGCCTCACATATCTCGGTGGACATCCGAACCGCGCTGTAAGGAAAGGAATAAAGGAGGGACTTAAAGAAGAAGAAAAAAAGTGGGGCTGTCGTGGAGCGCTGCGGAAAAATTTAGAGTTGTTACGGAAGCGCATGCATTCATTCAGTCAACTGACGCAGGCCTGCAAAGCCGAGCGTCGCCTCTACCTCCCACCGCACCCCTTGACAATTATCACCAGACACTTTGGAGGCGGCTCCAAACACGTACCTTACCCTCCCCTTATATACGCTCGCACTATCACCAAGTCCACACAAACCCCTCCTGTACCCTCTGCCACAACCCCAAAGCCACTCTCGATTATATCCTTTTTCCTGTGCCCGGCGGATCCTCCCCAGCGGGGCCTGGAGCACCTTACGACTTCGGAGGCTTGGAGGCTTGGGAGACCCTACTGCGTTTCGAGGACCCGGCCAATCAAGCCATCGCCACAGGCTGGGCTGCCAGCGTCATGAGCTTCCAGGACATGAACGTTTCAGTGCAGTGGGGCCGTGGGGGAGCTCAAGGACCTGCGTGTCCTACACTCCCCAGTATCTATTAAAGTTTTAACCACCACCACCTTTCCATGCGGTTGGGTTTGAACCCGGGTACTCCGGATCAGTACCCTGAGCGCCCTAACCTCTCAGCCACCACGGCGGATGCGCCAATGATGCCGGAGGCGCTTTGGGGCAGTATCACAATGAGCACACAAGTTTTACACGTATCAAAACCATGCGTTACGCCGACAACGACGTTGCCAAATCAGGAACGCGCACCTCTGAGATTTGCTATAAAAATTGTTCCTTTGATGACTCCTTCGACTATTGTGAGGAAATGTGAACATGGGTCGTTGATTTCTGGCACGCCGCCTTACGTCATGCCGTCAACGGCTTCCTGAAACAAGGAATACAACTGCTGCAACAGAGATTCCGAAGTGTGAAGGCCGTGAAGATTGTGAAGAGCCACTGGTCGTGTGGACCATGAATAATTTGTTTTATTTCGACTGCCACCAGTCAAGTAATTTCAGAACTGACATCCTTGCGGTCTTGTAAAAGCCAAAGTTTTACTCCCACAAAAAAATAATTAAATATGCTGCGGTTTAATTACTTCTGACCCTGGCTAGAGAGAAAAAGCTGTGTTGTATCGGCAAGTAGACTTGGATTGGAGTCTGCAACGCTGAGTGCGTTCCGCACACTGGATAAGCAGCGCGCCCACCCTACCACCCTGGAAGGTGGCAGACCAAATTGATAGTTGATTGCGAGAGGTTGGTCACCCAATGAACGCTGCAGCCTATACTACCTCCCTCTGCTGGCGAAGGGAAATATCAAAGGTAAAGTGGCGCTTCACGATGGTGGACCACATATGGCAAGGCCTAGAGCCACACTTGACCTCTGCCTCACTTGAAGCTCAACCGGCGACGCACGATGAAATTGGCATTACCTAGCGCAGTGAAGCATTCGCATCAAAAGCGATAACTTTTACTTGTTCCCTCTGTAGCTTCTTCACCGTATGCGCGAGTTTGACGTTAAAACCAGGAGACACCACGTAAGAGCTATGAAGTCACTCACCCACTCCCACCGCCAAAACCGAGCGCTCCCTTCTGCTTACTCGCCTGACAACCATAACGTCCCTCGACCGCAGCTATGCCGAAGCTGAGCGCTCAAGCTGTCCAGATAGTCTCCGCTGCCTCTCACCCAGTGCCAACGGATTGCAACAGCTCACGACAATTTAACGGCAGCAGTAGACGTTGATGACTCAGGCGAGATGCCTCGAGTGCTGTCTATGTCTCAGAGGTTGCGAAGACAACAGGCTGAAGACGAAGCTCACGACTGTTGAACCTGGTTAGCGAACGAAAGCTGTGGTGTACCCGTCAACTAGACTTGGCGTCTGTAACGTTGAGTGCGGTCTGCACATTGAATAGGCAGCGCGCCCACCCTGCCACCCTTGCAGGTGGAATTTAAATTAATGCTTGATAGCGAGAGGTTCGTCACCAAATGAACGCTGCGGACTATTGCTGCAGTGGCGCGTGTCTGCCACAAAGTGCCAGCGCTACTACATGGAGTCACACCTCTCTCTCACCACCTCCACCGACCTCCAAGTGCTATTGAGGCGTCCACGCACCCAGGCAGCCCTTCCTTTTCTCAAAATCAAGGAGGTCTAGAACGTTATCAACAACAACGCCAATGAAAACAATCAAAGCCGACGGCATATAGCCCCAGCTTCACATTTATGCCGCAACGTTTTGAATGCCAACGCATGCTGCCCATATCTCTCACTACCGCCCCCACGTAGCTTAAAATCCGACTGAGGTATCCACTATCCCGGAGGGGCCTGTTATGCTGCTTTCCTTTGCTTTCGATGTTCCCGCTCATTACTGGTTTCGACACAGCTCCGCTTCGGCGACGTCAGGTGGTTCTCTTCGATTCAAGGCCATATGAAGCACACGCCGAACAAGGTATGGAAGGGAGTAGTACTTTACAGAATGCTTTCGCTTTAAAATTGGGCAATGATTTAACCCGGCTAAACCTAAGCAACCAAAGCAAGAGCTTTAATTTTAAGCCTGGTAAACCTTGGCTAAACGTCAGGCATTACCACCAAGAAACCCCTAAGCCTAACTAAGCTTTACTAGACTTAACTTCCAAGTTTTTCCTTTCGTTACTTAGGTTTAGCCGGCTTAAACTTTTGTAAAAATTTATTACTGGTTTATAATGCTTGTGGGCGTGAAAACTAATTCTATGCTACATTTTGCCCCAGTGAAATATCTACCCGTTACGAATGATTGTCTAGGAAATACGACATGTTCCAAGCTGGAGAACTGGCTATTACACCCTCAAATAACTCTCTTCCTCGCCATCTCATGGGCAACGTACGGCCGCAAAATTCCTGATATCATTTGTTGAGTAAATCCGCGGAAGGCTCAGGTGCGCTTACAACGGTCCGGAGTCTACTCAGTTAAACAAAACACCTCCTAAAAGGTTCTCATCAAGGGTAGGAAAGGGGAACGTGTGATATGTACTGAATCAGCCTTCATTGTCACGAAATAAATTTCGATCTACCTTACAGTGCAACAGCGTTATCCGCATTAAAATAAGACCGTTTCCTTTTTCTTTCAAAACTCGTATATCCCAGCCAGCCAAAAAAAAGAGTAAGGATTACTGACTGGGATTTGACTCCGCGCGCAAATACGTCCCGCGTATTGGTTGTTTTCTCACGTTAAAGCTCTCGTTCACCTGGCTCCTCGAGACCGGAGGCTCACCGACCATAGACACTGAAGAGCGCCTCGCTAAACAAATATATACCAGAAAGCCCCACTTTTTCAGAGGATGTAAGAATAAAGGCAGGGAATAAAAGCTACTAAGAAAGCAATTAAAAACAAGGGATCTGTGAATAAAACTATACCAACCAGCCCGATTATCATTAGTTCAGCTGGAACTTGATGCCAGGATTTTAATTGAACATTCCTGCATAAATACCATACACTTCATCGCGGACGGATATTGATTGAACAATGGCAGAGTACTTATACAACGTACACAAACAAGCAGTAGATACATAGAGCATGGAAATCTATGACCAGAAACGTCATTCGCGCGTTTGAAGAGGTGTGGTAAATTAACGTAGCTTTTGCACACCTCTGCGCTTTCAGTCATTTAATTATTAAGTACTTCTCAGCAAATATCGTGTCAATGTTTGCCTGATACTCCTGATTTATATTCATTAAAATGGCTTTCCTCTCTGGTGGGCTCAGTTTTTGAAAGATGATGAGACGTTTATGAATGAAGAGAGTGTTGAAATTTTTTCCTGTAGTTACAAGAGCTAGGTCATGCCGTAATCTTTCATTGTTAGTGCGAAATCACTAATCCGGAGGTTCAAAGTGTAGGAAAATTGTCTGTTGCCGATTGTATGTCTAAGAAGCACGACTATATTCAGAGCTGATGACGGTGATGATGATGATGATGATGATGATGATATGTCTTCATGCTGATTGGCTCCATCTCACAGTACTTCCCGCTCATTTTTGTTTTCTACGTAGTAAAAATCCGCGTTTTTGCGCTTATTCTAATATAGTATGCATTTCTAAAAAATTTTTCTTTTTAAAAAATGCAAATCTAGCCACAGAAGCGCATGTTTATCTAAGGACGCAGGGTGTTTTTTTTTTCATCGAAACTCCAAGCACACGATACGCAATGACCTCCTCCGATATGATTCTAGGCTGGGCAGCCCGCATACAAACCGTGGGCATTGTGCTGCTAAAGGAATATTGAGGTCAATCTAGTTAGTGATTCAGGCCGCGTCCTTTGTGGGATACGATGAAAAGTACATATTATCTACGTAGAAATTGTGTGCACTAGCCGTCTTAAAACGAAACCAGTAGGCACCCACAGCCTTTAGCTATCATTCAAGAGTTTATGACTTAGAATCAAGATCGCGCCACCGGCACGTGAAAGTCGAGGCAGCCATAAATTCAAGAATCTAGATTTTTTTTCACCACATGAGGTTTTCAATGTTCCTTTGCATCGTATTGTACTTCTTGTCCACTTCAATTTGATAGTTGGGTCGACATATAAGCGCCATGTCGAGGATCAATCCTTTGACATAAATTACATAAATTACGCCGGAAACAGGAAACAGTGTTTCTCCGGCGGGTGGGGCGGGTTAGTGTTACGGTACGCAGTCGCTAAGGTGTAAAGGACGTTGTACTGTCGCGGGGCTGTCACTGACGGCGAGGATGTTGCAGCTAGTGATGGGATGAAATGGTTTTTGTGCGCTCCCCGACTGCAGCCTCTTGCATCTGCTGCCGAGTTAACTCCCGTAATAATATTAGGCCTATAGGCGCCCACAGAATTCACTGAACACTTGAACACTGAACAGGTGAAGCCGACGTTGAGACTGAGAAGAGCAGGTGTCAAGTGCCACCGCGTTGAAGTAAAGTGGCACAAGTTTTGCGGTCATCTGTATCTCGTAAGCACGATGTGAAAGAAAATTGTTACAAATTAATATGTTGGGTTGATTGTTTGAGTCATAAGGGAGAAATTAGCGTCCATCCAAGGGACAACTTAGGCCTACAGAGGTAAACTATACAGCCTTCTCAGAAACGTCGCAGTTGAAGATAAATTAGTCTTTTTCTGGGGTCAATTATTCATTTATAATTTTTATTTTGCGACACATGCCTGTAACATGTTTTTTCCGCTATTCTGCTGCGAAAAACAAGGAGGGTTAGGTGACCCTTTGCTTTGTGTGAAGGCGCCTACAAGAAATATCTTTGCACGTCGTTGGTTGCAGAACCTTTGTGCTGATTCATTTCGATGCATTGTATTCGTTGCTGCCTTTACTGCTACTATATTTTTTTATGCTAAGCAATAGGACTCCCAATACTGTACATATAACTGCCAGTTTTTTTTTTACTCCTCGTTTGTTATAGCATAACGCTGCAGTGTTCGCCGTAGCTAACCACATAGACGCCTATGAATACAGGTTGTGTAGCATGTAAAGACGATAGCAATCTGAACGAGCCAATACGACCGCATCTTCACAGATTCCTGACTAATTCAGAATGGCGGGATGGTTGATCAGAAGGCCTGAATAGATGAAAAGGCAGCTCAGAAGAACCTAACTCACTTTTTCGAATACCAACTGATACAAGGGTCTCGTAAAAGTATATTTTATTTTATTCTTAAAACATAGCTTTACATGTTAATTAAAGCTCTTTTGTTAGCCAAGAAGTGCACATTTAAAACGCACTTTCGTAAAAACGCCGCATGGGATGAGACGGCTGCAATCCAAAACAACAAACCAAACGCAAATGAAAAGAGGAATGCAACCATAAAAATTAGCTCGTATAACGTCTTTTTTCAAGTCTAATATCTGTACATTTGCAAGCGTGCTGATTGAGCATGAACGCAGTATACAACATTCTTCATAGAAAATTCTCGGTGTTCCTCGGTGGAACCTCCATTTAAGGCTCTAACACTTGTTCATTTGCATGCCTGCTGATTGAGCGTGAACGCAGTACAGAATACTCTTCATAGAAAATTCTCGGTGTTCCTCGGTGGAGCCTCCATTTAGGACTCGCGCCATGTCAGCCTTGAAGTCTTCTGTGTCGGTCTCGGGAACGTATTTCCGAAAGTTGAATGCTTCAAACATGGCGTCTGGAACGAAAACACAACCATAAGTTTGGAAATGTACAGCATATGATTGCGCCAGAACAAAAACTAGTCGACGCGACAAGTTTGGGAATGGTCAAATCCAATTAGTTCCTATCTATTTTCCACTTTGCGCGACATCTGAAGAAAATTCGCGAATAATCTTAGCGGTTGCGTTTACCACAAGTGAGAATACTCGTTAAAAAAAAATTCTCAGAAAACTACCTTAGCTTACCGTAACTTCGTGCTGCATAATTACCTTCCCAGATCAGTGTTATACGCTCAGAGATAAATTCAATGCTCGCACACATGTTGTACGACTTGTGCAATCCTGCCTACGTTTATTTCATGCGCAAGTGAAATTAAGTGACAATATTCAACCTCCTCCTGTATCGGCTACGTCTCAGCAGGGCATTGAGGAGCAGTTTCTTGTGCCTTCTATGGAAATAACCTTTTGCTCAGGCTACGTGGTGCTCACTACAATAGAGCAACACATGTGTTTAAACTCAGCAGCACATATAAACTAAAACAATCATTACGAAATTGAACAGAGTGCACTCGATTGTTGCAAGACGTGTCCGGAAAGTAAGAATATTCCACGCACCACCCGGTAAGTTAAAAAGCGATTCGACAGGTGGGAGCACTGCCTTATACTTTGAACGTTCACCTTCCCTCTGCTTCCTCTTTACAGTTATCCTCCAGCAAGAGGCCAATTTGTACGCCATACAAACCTCTGCGCTGATCCAGACACCCGCCAACAGCGAGCTGCAATCCGTGATGAGCTCTCTTTAGGCATGCCAGAGACTGACCGCCAGCGGCCATTCGCAGTCATATCTGTGATGTTTCTAATTGTGTTTAGAATCTACCGAACACGGTGCAGTAGTGCCGTGAATTCACGGAATGCAGAGCCAATGTTCTATAAATAAAATAGTAGCGGTACACCTTTTGTTGTCATTGGTTACCTTGGTGATTTTATTCGCACAAACGGGTGACGATGAGGCATATTAATGAACTGAATCTTCCTTCCTTTAAAAACCATAATTACCTGTGCTGCATGTTGAGAAACTTTATAAATTTACGGCAGCGCACATGCAAAGCAAATGAAAGGTTTGTTTATTTTTTGAGGATTTAACGTCCCAAAGCGACACAGGCTATGAGGAACGCCGTAGTAAAGGGCTCCAAAAATTTTGACCGTCTGTGGTTCCCTAACCTTAACTGACATCGCAGAGCACACGAGCCTCTAGAATTTTGCCTGCAACAAAATTCGACTGCTGCAGCCGGCATTGAACCAGTGTCTTTTGGGTGAGCAGCCTAGCACCATACGCACTGGACCAGAGAGGTGACTGCAAACGCAAGCAACTGATAAGTGGCTTATGACTGCTTGATGACAGCGCCTAGGTCCGTACAACTAACGATACCGCCTGGCTTCTGGCGGGATTAATGAGGGAATTTTGGGACCATGTAACGAATAGCCCAGTCCCGGTGACTGGTTAGTTTTACGCGTTTGCGTGTTTAAAGAAGCATATCGCTGGGGACGCATTCGCCGATAGAGAGTTGACAGGAAGAGTCATGGCGTAGTTTGCTCGTTAGGCGAGAGATTACAATGGCCACTGCATTCACAACTTGATTCCCAAGCGAAAAAAGTTTTGTAAATTGGCGGCCAATAAATGAATTAAAGTAATTGCAATGAAGATGACTACCAGGCGCCGACGCTAACGATGATGAAGCTCTGCAGGCGGCCTGCAGACGCTCGTGCTGAGATGTGCTTTTGGTGTAATGCACCCTGGCCAATCCCCCACCATGCGTATGTGGCATTGGGCCGGAGGTTGTTATCATAAACACTTCTTCTCGCCGGGTTGTTTTCCCGATTACGTGTGACCAAGTCTTCGTTGCCGGTGCTGCTCACGTCCCCATAAACCACTCTTGATTTGGTGGAGGTGGCGGCGTCGGACTGAATTGTTCACAATCACCGTCAAGCTCCTCAGCGGCATGACCCCAATCACGACGACGGAGGGCAGTCAACAGCCTGCAGCCCCATCGCAGCCACTCACCTGCTCCGGTGCCATCCGGCAGCAGGACCCTGCTGTACTTCGTACTAACAGCGATACCCATTTCAATGTTTCTTTCGATCTTCTCTTCGGCGTTGTGAACGAAACTTTTTTGTTTTATGGTTTATTGGGATTTAACGTCCCACAGCGACCCAGGCTATGACGGACGCTGTAGTGAAGAGCTCCGGAAATTTCCACCACCTGCTGTTCTTTAACGTGTACTGACATCGCACAGTACATGGGGATCCAGAATTTTCCCTCCAACGCAATTCGACTGCCGCAGCCGGGATCGAACCTACGTCTTTCGGGTCAGCACCTGAGCGCCTTAACCACTGAACCACCGCGGCGGCGTCGTGAACGAACTTTTCATGTCCTTATTTTCAGGATGCCGTCACTGAAGAACTTTGTTATATGTGTGACACCGGTAGTAACTATTCATATATAGAGAGTGGATTCCTCGCAGTTCCCTTTCTCGTATGTGTTCCCGGTTGATTTCTTTCAACGATATAACTTTGCCTATTCTGCATCCTCAGCAAAGTAGAGTGTACTCGGTTTCTTGCAAGCACGTAGGAACCTCTTCACATGAATAAACAACTTCCTCTCATTTTGACGGCGCATCAGCACTTTCTATAGAGGAAAAATTTCAATTTGACAGAACACCAATGTGGTGCGCCCCAACACCAGTATAAAACCTAGCATATGCAAACCTAGATAAAACTGCTGAATATTCAGAGCCATCAAAAGAATTAGAAGGAACGGGAAATCGAGAATATGATTGCGTTTGTGCGTTATTAAGTGCGTTAGATAACGTAGGATTTTGCAGTTTTTTTACAGAGAAAAACAAACAGTTTAACCGCTTGAGGTCTATGAATGTATAGAGCTTTGATGGCCTGATGATATACATTTAAACACTACAAAGAAATTCCAACAAGTAAGGCCAATACGATTTTCATGCCTTACTGAACACAACGTATCGAAGAACGCACGAAAACAACAAAAAGGGGATTCAAACTGCATTCGTGTTCGACATTTAAAAGCATTTACAGCGCGTCTCTTTGGTTCTTTTATATCCACCTAAGCGACGCATCGCAAACACATACCTTGCGTATGGACGCGTAAAAAATACCAAGTTTTTTAAACCACTAACTAAAAGCAGCTGTCACCACGTAAATTTTTTTGCGAACAATATGCACAATTTCGGGTGCATCTGATTTAACTGCTCAGTCATTACCTGCACATGCAGAGGCATCAGGGAATGGCCAAGCGGTATCGTAGACGTAGAGTGAAATGCATTTCAGGCCAGCTTCTGAGACCATAAGCCTGACATCCGATTCGATTTGGGCCTTGCTCTTCTTGAAGTGAAAGCTAAATTGCTTGGAGAACAGCAACCTCGGGTCCTGGAACGAAAAAAATTGACCGTCAACACAAATATTGCTGGTATTTATGAGTAGAACTTTGTCATGTGCAAAACGAGGTCTTGCACAACGCGTTGTAACAGATCAAAATTTCGGTGCTAGATCGTTGCGTTAACTCGACGCTGTCCACTATTTCTGAATTACGACTGAGCGGTTTCAATTCTGTGTGCGGATTTGCAATAGTCGGTGATAACTGCTTTTTAATTTATATTTTCCGATTATGACAAGCAGGAAGAGTTGAGCACTCAGCGGGAAGCTTTTACGACTATTAGCACGTGGATTCGTAGAATGTGTGCAATTGCTCACACCATTTCTATTACAAATTCGAATGCGGAAAAAATTACACTCGTTCTAACAAACTTAGACGGTCTTCGTAGAAGCAGCACAATGCAGATTAGGCGCCCTTGAGAGTAGCAGATAAGGCAGACGACATCGGGATTAGAGCGATGACACTAACGGTGCTGGCACTCTGGCGTCAAGAATTTCTACGGCTCCCTATTGCGTCCACGTACTCTCTGGAATAATTCGTGGTATCGCAGTGAATCGCTACTTTCAAGTTTCGTGTACAGCCATGATATAGGGGCGTGTTCTTGGCCAGGTACTACATATTCCAGGAAGTTCTGGCACTCCTGCTTTCATTGCGGTATATAACCATATAACCCTATTTCTGCTCTTGTAATTGGAAGCTGCGCGTATGCGCGAGTACCTTTCTTTTGCTAGATTTTCTATATTTCTCGGCGATTTGCCAGGACACATCACTTGATATATGGAGGCACCTTTCTTTATACGGGTGGTTTTCACTTTCCGATTGAGGTTCTGGATCGAAAGAAGAGATTCTGCGTTGGGCTTAAGATATTCTGGTCCCAGTCTGGGTCATATGAAAAGCACATGTTTATATCGGTAAATGCATGAGGCCTAGGTGACCGGAGAAAATAATTGGAGCGCTGAAGCACTTCCTGATTAAGCATGGTAAGATAACGATCCTAAAGGTTGTATCTTTTTCGAGGATCATGAACACATCAGTCTGTGTCGAGTAATTACCTAATTGTTTTTTACAGCAAGTTGTAAACAAAAGGTGACTTGATGCCACAGAAAATAGAGAAATATGGGTATTATTGCTGTGTCGAAATCATATAGTTTCATGCGCCTTTGTTTGTTTATTTATTTATTCACGTTACCCATAAAGGCCCTCCAGATGAGCGCGTACATAGTGGGGGGGCATGCAATGATAATAATAAACGCGGTACATTTTAGCAAGGTAACAAAGCACGTTAATGAAAACATAATGCAAAACACAAAAATAAAAAAACGAGCACGAACAAAAAAAGCAAAGTTTTACACATTTGCGTCACAGCAATGAAGATCTTGGGATTTTTTGTCAATTTATTGGGCGGTGACTGACCGCAAACTACTCCATTAAATGATAGTGCGGGGAATTTATGAATTGGCGCAGGACGATTAATGACACTTTACGCGTTTAACTTTGAAATAATGATGACGGCGTGGAAAGTTGGCATGACGTGACTGAAACAAGTCGGTGCGAAGGGATGGTGGTGATAAAGCTTATTAGAAAGCGTTAAACAAGAAAGTTGGCGGCGATGTGACAAATGTTATAGTTCGCATGTTTTTTTATACTGAAACGCTTGCTAAGGCTGTGTAGTCTGAACATATAGAGCGAACAGCACGGTTCTGCAAGCATTTGGTGTCAGTGTTAACGTAGGCTTGATCAGGGTCCCAAATGGCCGCAGCATACTCGTTTTTAGGACCTATTAGAGTTTTATAAGCCAGTGTTATCGTTATCTTTTCAATGTTATCCTAACTCTGGACCGTCTGTATCCTGACTATTCGAACTCTTATCCAACGACGCTGCTATTTGGCGCACTCTAATTACAAATATAAACCACATCCATTTCACCGCTCCCGCCGCACTAGACTATTCTAATTATACTAACTCCGTCCGAATCACTAGCGCACTATCTATAAGATTCTGTACGTTGACATTGCGGTTCAAAAGGCACAAAACCCAAAACCGTGCGGTGAAGTCTGCCGCATTAACAACAGCACCTTAAGGACAGCGTATTGAGATGAGAAACAGTTTTTACAGACTAGCCCTTAGTAGGGATTTACCATGTCATCCTGCCTGCGCTTACAACACAGAATTCCGTGGTGCCTCATACGAACCGTATCAGCTCACTTGGCTATGCCGAGAGCACTTAGGTAAGCAACGTTATCAGTGACAAACAGTCCTCCAATCGTTCAGGATATGCACTCGCGTTCATCGAGAACCAAGCGGCTGACGGCAGCTGGCTTTAAGAGCAGTGAAAGAAGTGCAACCCCGCATGGGCGGTATTCTTTGACTGTAGAGAGTATGCTGCCGTCATCGTGACGCTTGTAGTTTTCGGTTCTCAACAAAAACCAAAGGGATTTGCGCCGTGCTCACTGAGCTGTTATCAGGACCGGCCGGCATAACGCCAACAACGCTACTATACTGATTGTTCGCTTAGTCGAGCCATTTTCTGCGGCCGTTCACCGCTCATAGAAGCATCAAGCTATTTTCCAGTGACGCGTCCTTGTACAAGTGTACAAGTGCCTTGACGCGTGTCAGTGCAGATCGCTGACTCTGAAACCACGGGTGAGCCAACCCGCAATAGTTTTGGTGGCCGCCTTCCTTTCCACGAAAGCACTGTCATAGAAAGCAACAGCGCGGAGGAAAAATGTTCCCTCGCCTCCTCTTTTAAATTTTTTTCTTCTTGGGCAAGCTTGCAAACATGATTGACAAATAATAAATGACTTGCTCAATGAACGCGGTATTAATAAATCACTCATAGCTGAAATATTTTTTTATTATTGTTTAACGTCCCAAAGCAACAGGCTATGAGGACGCCGTAGTGGAGGGCTCCGGAAATTTCGACCACCTGGGGTTCTTTAACGTGCGCTGACATCGCACAGTACGCGGGCCTCTAGAATTTCGCCTCCATCGAAATTCGACCGCCGCGGCCGGGATCGAACCCGCGTCTTTCGGGTCAGCAGCCGACCGCTGCTGCAGCGGGTCAGCAGCCGAGCAACTGAGCCACTGCGGCGGCTTCAGAGCTGAAATAGTATCCAGTGTTTCTCGAAAGCTATGAAAGGCAAAGACGAGCACAAAAGAACCGGAATGATTTCGGTCTAGTTGGCTACCAATATAAAAAAACTACACACTATATTAGGCTGGCCGTCAGAGATGAAACGAAGAAAAACGCCGGTCCTCTTCTCTGCTGTACCGTCCCATATTAGTTTGCGCACTGTTTTCATCAAGAATAAGACATTTTACACTTCTGATATCAGGGTGCATATTTGTAAATGGAGAGGGCAATGTAAATGTTCAAAAAGTTCAATAAACATATTCGTCACCAAATACGTTTTACAAATTGCTGCAACGATGCTCAAGAGAGGAGAAAATGAAGTACGGTAAACACATAGAGTATATAAGGTTCAATTCGACTGCGATTTTCTCCTGAAATGCCGCAATTGTATTCAGTTCAAAGCATGTTGAGGTATATCCAGTGCGTCTGCCGCAACTTCCTGGCACCAGTATTGAAAAAAAAATTGAGGCAAAGGTATATACAATGATGCACTTGTACAATGACTCTTGTGAGGAAGTGTTCGTAAAGCCAGCAAAGACTGAGCAGAAGACGACCAATCTACTGTTAGTAGGAGATGAACGCTTAAGGGGAAGAGCTTTTCACACAAAATACATGTCATTAGTCAGGTGTGAATATACGGGCCCTTGTTTGGAACTAGTGCTCATTGATAATTCGTGAAGCGTATCAGGGGTGGCAAAACACGAACAGTGCTGAATGGCACGGTTATTCTAGCTCTCTGTCTGAGCACGAGGCACCACGTAAATGATTGAGTTAGGACTATTATTCATTCTTAACGGAAGGCAGCACGACTTCACATATTGAGTAGGCCGGTAATAAGTGCCATCCTCAGCGGCCACTGATCGCATATACGGGTCACTGGATAATTGGCCCCTTTTCTAAAAATGTATCCGCTCGCTATTTCATGTTTGTCCCTCTTCATGTTGGTCTCCTGCTTCAGAAATTTTCGCATTGTGGTCACTCACGAAGACCAGACGGCTTTTACTGTGACTGCCGCCAGCAAAGAAAAAAATATTGTATTGTGCGCAGTTGGATCTTGAAAGAAGTCCTTATTGGTTATTTTTCAGCTTTATGTAGTCGACAGTTCATAAAGTTCTAAATTTTAGTGATTCGTGAAGTGCCTGTAGTATTATCGCTTATTTAAGGCCTTTTTCTTTGCCTATAAATCATTATGGTTACGCCTACAGACCACTTTACTTATTTCGGCACTAGGAGCACGGTCCGCTGAAACCAGTTAGAGGTCCGCTTCCAATACGAGGATATATTGTAACGAAGACAGGACCGGCACAGATCACGGTCTCAGCGAAGTCCAGCGCACAGCCGGGAACTCACAAGATGGCTGGCCGAACCACACACACACTTCGTCTTTGTCCACCGGCACACGCACACTTCGTCTTCATCGTAGGCGCGCTCCCATGAGCACGCGCCATTACCCCCTCCATCAAGGCGGCGGCCCGACGCCGGAAACGAACACGGACAGCAAAGGTAATGTTCGGTATAGACGGCGGATGGCAGAGAATACAGAGAGCTGTTAAGCTGGTAAAGCGGCGGGTTGCAGCCTGTCATGGTAGGGCTTCATGTGCACCACGTGGACAGTCTCGGTCGGATGGCGCCGACGTGGTGAGGAGGTCGTGTCCCGCGGAAAAACTTCGTATGTGACATCACTTATACGACGAACCACCTCGTACGGACCGAAGTAGCGTCGGAGGAGCTTTTCGGAGAGTCCGCGGCGACGCACAGGTGTCCATACCCATACAGAGTCGCCGGGCTCGTACCGAACGCATCGGTGTCGGAGGTTGTAGCGACCAGCTTCGAGTTGTTGTTGATGTCGAATCCGGCACCTTGTGAGTTGGCGGGCTTCTTCAGCCCGCTGGACGAATGTGTCAACGTCAGCGTAGGGGCCGATGTCTCCGTCGTTGTGAGCAGCGGGTAGCATAGCATCCAGCATGGTAGTGACACACCGTCCGTAGACCAGCTGGAAAGGTGTAAGACGGGTAGTCTCCTGTTCTGCCGTATTGTAGGCGAAGGTTGCATAAGGAAGAACTTCGTCCCACGTACGATGCTCAACGTCGACATACATAGCAAGCATATCTGCAAGCGTCCGGTTGAGGCGTTCAGTCAAGCCGTTTGTTTGGGGATGATAGGCTGTTGTCTTCCGGTGATGGGTGTGGGTGAGTTCGAAGAGAGATTGCATTAATGCCGCCGTAAAGGCGGTTCCACGGTCCGTGATGACGACTGATGGCGCACCGTGACGCAAGACGATTGATGTCATAAAAAACTGAACCACTTCTGCAGCACTAGCATGGGGAAGCGCCTGTGTCTCGGCGTACCGCGTGAAGTAGTCCGTCACCACAACAATCCATTTGTTCCCAGAGGAAGACAATGGGAATGGGCCCAGCAAGTCCATGCCCACTTGTTGGAAAGGTGTTGTAGGCGGTGAGATGGGCTGGAGAAGCCCTGCGGGTTTAACTGGTGGTGTCTTTCGTCGCTGGCAGTCACGGCAGGTCCTCACATATTGCAAAAAATCAGCGCCAACAAACGGGGACTAGACGAAGAATACACAGGAACAAGCGCTTGTTCCTGTGTATTCTTCGTCTAGTCCCCGTTTGTTCGCGCTGTTTTTTTTGCATTATGTATCACCAACTCGCCCGCTTATCTATCCTCACATATTGCTGGACTGATGAGAGCAACTTTTGCCAGTAATACTTCGCACGAATGCGGGCATACGTCCGCGTAACACCCAAATGGCCAGCCGATGGCTCGTCGTGGTAGGCGTGCAAGATTTCTGGACGGAGTTCGGATGGCACAACCAGAAGAAAGGTTTCCGTGTTATGGGCGAAGTTCCTCTTGTAAAGGACGCCATCTCGGAGACTGTAGGAACCCAAACCTCGAACGAAAAGCCGCGGAACAGCGACGTTAAGGCCCTCCAGATGCTCGGTGAGCGGACGCAACTCTGAGTCAGCCCGTTGACGCCGGGCCATATCGGACGACGTGACGAGAGCAAAAAACGGGAAGTCGTCCTCCGTTTCGGCTGGAGCAACGTCGGCAGGTGCATGTGACAAACAATCGGCGTCATTGTGCTTACGGCCGGACTTGTACACTACCGTGATGTCGTATTCCTGGAGGCGAAGGCTCCATCTTGCAAGCCGTCCCGAAGGGTCTTTGAGATTGGCTAGCCAGCATAACGAATGATGGTCACTGACAGCTCGAAACGGGCGACCATAGAGATATGGTCAGAACTTGCTAATCGCCCACACTACCGCAAGGCATTCCTTCTCTGTGGTAGAGTAGTTTGCCTCTGCTTTCGAGAGGGAGCGGCTGGCGTACGCTATGACTTTCTCGTTGCCATCCTGCCACTGAACGAGAATAGCGCCGAGACCAACATTGCTGGCGTCAGTATGAATTTCAGTGGCAGCTCGTTCATCAAAATGGGCGAGTATTGGGACAGTTTGTAGGCGGCTGCGTAGCTCGTTGAAGGCAGATTCCTGATCATCATGCCACACAAAAGATACATTGTCTCTAGTAAGCATTGTAAGGGGCTCGGCAATTGTGGAAATGTTTTCAACGAATCGTCTGTAATAGGCACAGAGGCCCAGAAACCTACGAACGGACTTTTTGTCGGTTGGGCGCGGGAACTGTGCCACAGCGGCAGTCTTCCCCGGGTCAGGACGGACTCCGTCAGCGCTTATCACGTGACCAATAAAACTGAGCTCTTCGAAACCAAAGTGCAACTTTTGTGGCTTTATCGTCAACTGTGCCGAACGGAGCGCCTGTAACACCATTCGCAGCCGGTTGAGGTGTTCCTCGAAGCTAGGAGCAAAAATGACAACATCATCAAGGTACACTAGGCATGTCTGCCATTTCAGCCCAGAAAGAACGGTGTCCATCATGCGCTGGAAGGTTGCTGGCGCAGAACAGAGTCCAAAGGGTAGCACTTTGAATTCATAAAGGCCGTCAGGTGTCACGAACGCTGTCTTCTCTCTGTCCCTTTCGTCCACTTCGATCTGCCAGTAGCCATTCTTAAGGTCGAGTGAAGAAAAATATTTAGCGTCACGCAGTCGATCCAAGGCGTCGTCGATACGTGGAAGGGGGTAAACGTCACGTTTCGTGACACGATTCAACTTCCGATAATCGACGCAGAATCGCAAGGTGTTATCTTTTTTCTTCACCAGTACCACAGGCGTTAATTGGTTTGATCATAGAAGGTTGTGGCCAAGTACTACACCAGGGTGGCCAAATCCTGCTCTGGTGAGGGAGTGCGTTGTCGGTTTTGGTCACCGAGATCAGGCCGCACTCCAGGCCTGGTAATGCAATTCCATCGACACGCGGATTTTTTTTTAAACCCGGTGGAGAATTGCGCGGCACCAGGATTTGAACCCCGGTCCTCTTGCACGCGAGGCGGATGTTCTACCTCTACGCCATCGCTGCCCCCATCGCTGCCCTAAAGTAAGCGTAGCAGGGGGCGGCAGAAGGTTAGGTGGGCGGATGAGATTAAGAAGTTTGCAGGCAAAAGGTGGATGCAGCTGGCAAAGGATAGGGTTAATTGGAGAGACATGGGAGAGGCCTTTGCCCTGCAGTGGGTGTAGTAAGGCTGATGATGATGATGATGATGATGACCACAGGTGAAGCCCAGGGGCTCGTGGACGGCTGGACTACGTCGTCTGCAAGCATTTCTTGCACTTGGGATCGTATAGCCTCCCGTTCCAGCGGCGACACTCTGTACGGGTGTTGGGATATGGGGCTAGTCTCCTCGTTGACGATGATGCGGTGTTTGGCTACCGGGGTGCGCCCTACCTTTGATGTCGTGGCGAAGCACTCTGCGAAATCGTGAAGGAGCTCTAACAAGCGCTGCTTCTGACCCACCGACAAGCCGGGATTAATGTCAACGGTAGACAGAACGGCTGCTACATCGCGTCCGTCCGGCGACGGTAGCTCCAGAGCACATATTTCTGCGGGCTCAACGAAGTCGGTAACATATGCGACGGCCGTTCCTTTCGCAATAGGCTGGAACTCTGTTCCGAAGTTGGTGATCAAGAGTGTCGCAGAGCGATCCCGTAAGCGAACAAGCCCTCTTGCAGCGCAGATTCCTTTCTCGAGTAGAAGGCTGACGTTTCTTTCTGCCATAACGTCTCAATCACCGGGCGAGTCACTTTGCACGGGGACCATCATGCTGCACCGCGGAGGCACCGTCACGTCATCAGCAGCAATACGCAGGGCGGCTATCCTGGAGTCGTCTGGGTCGGCTATTTCAATTGCTTGCGTCGGCGAAAACGTCACGCGCGGCTCTTGTAAATTGATAACGGCGCCGTTAGCTTGTAAAAAGTCCAGGCCGAGAATGACATCGCGCGAACAGTGAGGTAGGACAACAAAGTCACAAACGTAAACAAATCCGTCGATTGTAACTCTCCCCGTACACCGGCCAACAGGGGTAATTAGGTGGCCACCAGCTGTGCGAATCTGAGGCCCAGTCCACGCGGTTAAAACTTTCCTCGGTTCTTTTGCTAGATCGTTGCTCATAACCGAATAGTCCGCTCCCGTATCAACCAATGCCGTAACTGCTAAATCGTCGATATCGACCGGTAAGTCCGAAGCTGCACATCCTTTGTGATCGTCACGTGTCCTCGTTTGATAGCTGTCGTCTGGTCGGGAACGCGATGGAGGATGTTCGGCTGTTCGCTCGTCAGCGGCCTTACCTCCGCAGGCCGCTGGGTTTAGTTTCCCCGGCGAGGACTCGGTGAGCGGCTGAAACGGCTTGTCGAAGGACGGGGACTCGGCGAACGATAGCGCGTAGATGTTGGTGGGCGGTAGTCAGGGCGAGGGAAATCAGTGTGAGTGTGATCCCGGCGCGTTGAGAGGTGCTCCTCAATTTCGCGGGGCCGTTCGCCATTGGGCGGACAGGGGACTCGCGGATGAAATCCGCGAATTCCAGCTCGACGATAAGGGCACCACCGCTAGATATGGCCAGCCTCACCGCAGTGGTAGCAAAGGGGCCGCTGGTCAGGTGCCCGCCACACGTCAGTCTGGCCTCGGGCAACACAGGGACAGGCGGGGGCCGCGGCTGGAAAGCAGATGCAGATGCGCTTGTGCTCCAAGGGGCGAGGTCGCAGTTCTGTCGGAGTACCGACACGTACGTCTGGCGCGGGGGCGTCGGTGTAAGGGCAGCAGGGGCAACAGGTTCAGGGACCACCTGCTGCACTTCCTCTCGGATAATTTGTGCTAACGATGGGCACTGCGGCGGCGACTGGGCAGAGAGGCGCATTTTGTGCAGCTCTTTGACGATAGATCGAACCAGCTCCCGAAGGGTGTCAGCGGAGTCGCTGGAGGCTGGCGCAAAGTCAGCAGTTGATACGGTGTTCACGGCGCGATTGTAATAGCGGGCGCGTTGTTGCAGGGTCTTTTAGACGGTAGTGGCCTCCGATAGAAACTCCGAAGTGGTGTTAGGTGGGTTTCGCACAAGCCCAGCAAACAGTTCTTCTTTTATCCCGCGCATCAGGTGGCGCACTTTCTTGTCCTCGGCCATGTTTGGATCCGCCCTTCTGAACAGTCGTGTCATGTCCTCATAATACATTGCGACGCTCTCATTGGGTCGCTGGTTCCTTGACTGCAGCGCCGACTCAGCTCGTTCCGACGGTCGGTGTTGACGTAGGTCGCCTGCAACTGGCTACGGAACCGTTCCCAAGAAGGAAACGTTGTCTCGTAGTTCTCGTACCACGTCCGCGCCGAGTCGTCAAGAGCGAAGTAAACATTGTGCAGCTTCCGCTCCGCATCCTAGCCGTTGTACCTGGCAACGCGCTCGAACTGGTCAAGCCAGTCCTCCGCGTCCTCTAACACTTCGCCATGGAAGGTCGGCTGCGTTCGAGGCTGGAGGACCAGGAAATGAGCAGCTGAGTTCCCGTTGTCAGCCATAGCTGCCGCGTTTCGCTAGTGTTTTCAACATGAATCTGCTCCAGCTAGCCCTGTTTTCTACCCTCATTATGCATAACCCTAAACAATTTTTTATGAAGACAACTTGTGAATCACCGGCGCTTTCAGTTTTTCACTTTCTCTTACTTTAGTCACTCGCATCTGTGCAGATAACAAGGTATCAATAAGGTGAATATCAAGACCACCACCAAGAAGGAGGTAGTAGATTTTAATCAACCTATGTGAAGTATGGGAAATGAGAAAGTGTGATCCTAAAAATAAGACAAGCTGTTTTCGTGTATCTATTTAACAGTTTGTTGGCTCGTGCTCATGTTCGAGGAACTGCGGTGCAACTGAAAGCAAGGTGAAGCCAAGAATCTGGACTGAATTGAACATATCTGGCAGTCAACGTGCAGTAGCACTTGTCTGGCCCGCAATATAAGATGGTGGTGGCTTCTTACGTGCGCCTGCTCTCAACGCGCCTTTAGGATTCATTTCATTCATTTTTATTTGTTCTTCACAACATGACGTACACATTGTGAAAGGGGCCAAGAAGAAAAGCCGTTCCTTTACGGCTTGAAAAAAAAATCTTGGTCCCCCCTGGCATTGACGGCAACGAAGGAACACAATCCAGAAACAAATGTACAGAAAAAAATATACAGAAATATACAGAGACAAACAAAATTATAACTTGGCATTTTTATGAAAGGTATGGCGACAAGCTCATGGAACGGTCGGGAAATAAAGACATGCAGTCATAATGAAACAGTGGCTAAATATCTGTACAAGGTGTTTTGTTTATGAAATGTGTGGTGTGTATTAGGGACATGCAAATTAATAAAACAACGCCTTCAGGTTCCGGAAATTTAGTCCTAAAATATCTGTTCCCGCTTTAATATGTTCATTTAGTAATCGAGGCAGGTTATTCCTAAGACTCTGAAACCCATAGTTCGTACGGCATTTTGGCACTTTCCAACGGTCTGTTGTCCTCGTATTGTAGGCCGCGTTGCCTATTAATTCTAAGTTCGATATGTCCGATATGCGCGCCTTCCTTTCATTATCACGGTGCAAGCCTATTATGTGTTTCAAAAAGAACATATTGCCTTAGGTTTGGTAAGCCAGGCAAAGTTGTTCGCCGAACTAGTGCTGCACTAATTTATAAATCATCTCTAAAACAACTGAGGTGAATGAAGCTATCACGCACACCTGAACGCGTCTTCATGGTTTTAATTGGTCTACCTTGGAGTTGTAATGTAGTGGTGTAGATATAACAAATATTCAGAAAAGGGTCTTTCTCTAATACACAGATATCTGAATGTACAACTGATCTACTCAAGAACATCAACGAAAACTTCCAGGCTGACTTCATGATCTTTGATTTTTGCACAGCTTTTCGGCACGTCTGCCATTGTCCTCTTATACTTAAAATATCGGCGCTGAGTTATATTCACTATATCCTGGAACCGGAACTTTACGTTACTTATGAAAACGGCTCACGGTTTTTGATCTCAGGCGTTCCTCAAATAAGTGTGCTCGGTCAATTAATATTTTCAGTTCAGAATAATGCTTTTCCATCTGATATTACATCATCAGTCCGATTATTCGCCGATGACTGCATAATTTATTGTTAAATCCGTTCAGCCACTGACAGTGACATTCTTTAGCAGGGCCTTGAATGCGCAATTAGCTGGTGTGCATTGTGGCAAATTACTCTTATTATCGACAAACGTAGATTCATGAGCAGTTAGCCAGAGGCATGAAAATTCGCTATTCAAATGTTTCCTTAACAGCACTTCCTCACATCTTGTAAATATTGAGGACTTCATCCGACTTCAAATTTTTCTTCGGCGAACACATTCAAAACATAATCGCTGAAGCATGTTAAGCGAGCCAGATATTTCCGTCAGGAATATCTTTGTTGAAATTTAAAGCTGGAACTTACTACGAGTACTGCCTAATGACAGCTAAGAAGAAAAGTGCCACAGGAGGTTTACGAGTATGTAACGCAAGTTTTTGAGCGCTCGCTCTGGTGGGACGTCCCAAAAAGGACAACGTTTCGTGGCAGTTTCAGCAGCAACGCGCCTGCGCGGAATCCCAAGCCTCACGGTTTAAATGTGCCAGGGTTTTAATTTGGTTAAACCTATTTTAGTGCGAAGGCACGGGTAGAATTAGTAGATGAAGAAGACGGTGTGTAATGCAAAGCACGAGAGCGCGTTGCAGTCTTACACGAGGCGTGTTTGACGAAGACATGAGAATGAGAGTCTGCATAGTGGAATGGTATGCGTGTACGTAAAACATTTGGTAGCTTAGCGGGTTTTATTTCCCTGCAATAAAGAAAGAGAAACTGCGGCGATGGCCTAGTGTTCTCGTGCGCCGTCTGCGAAGCTGACCTATTCGCGGGTTCGACTCCCAGTCGTGAATATGGACTTGATTTTCTTTAACTTGACCTGGCCTCGCTGTTGCTGGCCGTGGCACAAGATTCAAAGATGACAAGATTCTCATTAGGTGTTAAAGGAGTATAGCCACCTCATTTTGGTGGCATGTTTTATTCTCTTCAATGATGCGGAAGACACTACTACGCATTAATCACCATGTAATATTCGCCTACGACCGCTAAATAATTTATAATTAAATTTTGTCGGTCATGCTGTTTCAGTTTCAAAAGCTGAACGACGGCTGTGACGTCAAAGAGGGCTTTGTGTTACAAGAGGGATAGAAAAACGTCCATATGAACGCTGCTTCATCGTTTTAATTTATTGCATTGCTGAAGCCAGCCTTCCTTAAGAGCCGGACTGTCAACTAATGCGGAAACAGCGATTATATGAATGTTTTTCATGTCTCACGTTACCTCTAAGTAAACGTTGACGTCACAGTGCTCATTCTGCTGTTGAAACCGAAACAGCACGAGAAGAATTTGCAATTATAAATTATTTAGCGGTTGTAGCAGAATAGAAGGTGGCAATAAATATATATTAAGCCTTACGCATCATTACAAAGAAAAAAACAGGCATCCAAAATTTAGGTGTCTATACTGCTTTAATGAGGCTATGAGTGCTTTCGACTAAAAGATGTCGGGAGCCAGGTAGGGCATGCTTGCGTTTAGAATCAACAACTTCCCTTAGTTGATGCAATGTCCTGAGCTGACACCACTAGCTTATTCAGTCTACCAGCCCCGACGGTCCCCAAAACGTACAGAGGGGATTTCCTTCTCACTAATTTGCTACGTACCAACCAAGAAAATTTGTAGGTGGCTCTGTGAACGCCAACGCATCTAGGAAGGTCCGAAATTTAGTAACGCGATAATAAGAGCTGCCGCTAAGAATATACAGTAAGCGGAGTATTCTACTTTTCTGGCTAAATAAAAATCATGAAAAAAATTGTATATACTCACCGGGATTAGCAGCCGCCATCGTTCCTTCAAAAACAGATCAAGCCAAGCATCAAATATAGCAGTTGACACGGCGGAAGATACAAGGCATTCCCCGCATTCTGGCGTCAGCAACTGCGCGAGCTCCTTAAAAGCTTTTCTTTCGTCGTTGACATAATGAACCGACAAGAAGGAATAGATGCGATCGAAATGACCGTATTTGGCTAGCAGGACTCCAGCATCATCGCTGCAAAAGTCGAAAATGTCAAATGTTATGCTGTCATGGGCTGAGTTTTTCCTTCCGAATTCAATCATAGCAGGTGACTTGTCGACGGCCACGATTTTCTTGCACGGAAACGATCGAGGAACGAGGTGCGTTTTCGTAAAGGTGCCAGGGCCACATCCGATGTCCAGATGTAGTTGATCTTCCCTAGGCTTTTCAAGAAAGGTGATCCTGTACAGGGCGCTGGCATCTTCCTTTTCGGTATATGACAGCAAATCATTGAATTTCTTTGGATCCAAGATATTGCAGCGGTCGGTGCGACAAGGTAATCTAGGAAACGACGCCATTAAAATGTAGCCTGGAAATTTTCCTAACAGCGTATGTGGAAGCAAGGGTAATTTCGGAGCTTATAAACAGGTCTATAAGCGTGTACAAGAGCTGCAATCACTGGGTGGTCAAAGATAAAGTGCCAGACTGCTGAACTTTACAGAGCCGCCTTCACAACTCTCAAAACCTGCTCGAGTTGTCAAAGCAGATAGCATTCTCTGAGACAGCACTGATACGGCGAATTTCCTGCCCGTCAACCAGTGGTAAATGGCGGTTTTGCTTACGCAGTGCTGGCGAGTCCGTTAGGTGCACAGCTAGAACCGTTGTTTACAGAGTTTGCGAGAGAGATAGGGCGCTATCTTTTGCTTTTTCGAGCTGAATAGCTCGTCTGCAGCTGTTTACAAGTTCAGGGCTGCTGTCGCCAAAAGCGTCTAGACAGAGCGTTTCACCTAAGATTTTACTCAATTTTTTTGAAGAGCGCTTTGTTCAGAATTGCTTTGTCAGCGATGCAGTGCATTATAATACAGCAAAGACGTGCTAACTACCAGGCTGGTTCAATAATAACAAAGGGTTAACGTTGAACTATTAATTTTAGGTTGCTTAATTATGGAGAGGCGTGTAGCCCACCATAAGCATATCCATATCAGTTTTTATATTTCGCAAAGGCGGTTACCCTCTGCGATGTGCCCACCACATTCTGGCTACTTCGACGAGTTTTGTGCAATAGATAGATTTATTTGCCGGCAAGCTTCTAAAAAGCGCTTGCATTTTGGCTCCATTTAACCAGGATGTATTGGGCCACAGAACCGAAGGTAACCGCATTTTCGAAATTCTTAAGTGACATGGATATCACTTGCGTCGTTCTACACGCACTTCAAGTATTTAAGGAGCCTAACGGTAATAGTTAGAAAGATAATATTCAATATCAGTTGAACATCCGGCTAGTTGGCACATCCGAGCTGTATTCTGATGTGCTACACGGCTAATAATGCTAAGGAAAAAAAAGCTTCAAACCCAAAAAGTCTATTTTGAAACATTGTGTAAATCCTTAGGTGAAACTTCCTATATAAAGTAATAACGGTCAGATGATTTGCTTAGACATAAGCTCACACTCTTTTGTTAATAACGTTTTACCGCCGCGGTAGAAATGGACAACAACTTACGGTGAGCTTTAAACGCGGTGTTCCGAACGCACTGTCCTAATGGAACGGAAGTGCCTAATTACGGATGCTCCTGTTACACTTAAGTGGTTTTGCCAGTCCATGGGCGCTGCTCAGCTCGAAGGGCAGACGCGAAAAAATGCGGGGTCATGTTACACTGCACTTGAGGCAGTAAATTTTATTTATATTTTTTAATATACTGCAGCTTCATGCAGGGGCTATAGCATGAATGCTGTGAATAAAATATAATAAAACATACATTTTCATGCACAAAGAGCACATGGCAGCATTAACATATAAAGGCAATACCTTAGCATGTGACAGTCTCAATGGTGGTCAAGTAATCAGAAAGCGATAATGATCGACTGTTTCCAAGTGTAGAGTTACAACTCGCCACAGTACGTGTAGAGTGTATTTGAGAGCGTTAGTTCTTGCAAAGAGCAGATGAATAAGAACATTGCGATTACTCCTAGATAAAGATGGTTGTGGAAACGAGGTATGATTATTATCTGAACGAAGCAAGCAGAATTCACCATAGTGTGAAGAAGCATTAAGCAATAAGTCACACCTCTTTAAATTATCATCACTCATCAGTCTCAATATTATATAAAGATTTTTACTGCAAGTTCTAAGATAAAAGGTTGACTTTATTCTGTCGAGAATGAAAAAATCTGGGCATTAATGCTTGATCTAACACGTATATTTTCTATCACCTTTTTCTGTTCAGTAATATCCCAAATCCGGCGCATCTATGCCTATACCATTCGACCTCTTTTCTAACAACGGTTTAGCTGACCCATTCTGAATAAAAATCCTAAAGCACATACTCTCCTCCGATCTGCTCTTCCTGCATTTTCGTCGTTATCCTAATCCCCTGGATACCACTGAAGGTCGTGTTAGGCACCTAATTGAATCTGAAATTTTATTCTTTTCGGTGTTTCCTTTCATCCTCGAAGCATACATCGGTTTTGATCAAGGACAAAGCGTTAAATGTACCGGTCATTTTATGTTTTTAGCGCTGCTTGGATGTATTGAGCTTGAACAAAATAGTCAAACTTTTCTAGCCCACTCATATTTCGACACATATTACGGCGAAAAGTTTCTAGAAAGTGCGTGAGTATTTCCGCTATGCAAACCATAGAGCCACCATGTTCAGTAGTTTCTCCTTCAGTACGATCTGTTGAGAACCTCAAAGAGTACATTCATTAAATTCACCCAAGTGCGGGAAAAACTGCAGCAGGTGGGAACCACTTCCACGCTGTCTAAGTTTGGCATTGCGGTGCCAACGACAGGGAACCTAGGCAACCCGCGGTGACGTTCAACGCATCGATCTCCCCGCATTTAGCTGCAGCGTATTGAGATGAGCAGCCATTTTTTAGACGAACCTATACTAGTGCTTGGTCATGCCACGTGCCTGCGCTTATGACATGAAATTCCCAGTTCTTCTGAAGCCACACGTGAAGGTTATCAGAAAACTGAATAGGTCGAGAGAACTCAAGGCAGTAACCTTATCAGCCACAAACGCGCCTGTATTCGTTTAGTATGTGCTCTCTGTTCATCGCGAACCAATTAGCTGACAACAGTTGTTTTTAAGCACAGTAGTAGGAATGCAGCGCCTCATTAGCTTTTTCTTTGACTGCAGCTAGTATGCTTCTGTCGTCTTAATGCTCGTACGGGTTGGATCGCCAAAAAAAAAAAACTAAGGAATTTGCACCGTGCTTAGTGCGCTGACATCAGGGCCGTCGGGAGTGATGCCATCAAGGCTACGATACTGATTGAGTGCTCAGTCCAGCCGTTTTAAGCAGCCGTTCTGGGCTCATACAGCTTGAAGCTATTACTGAATGACGCGTCCTTGAAGAGCTGATGTCAAAAGACAATGAAAGACAATCGTAGCAAAAAAAAAGTTAATTTCAGAGCCTTCATTTCATGCATCACTGAATAAATATATTTCCCCAAATTGTGTTTGCGCGATTTACACAATACAGTTATAAACCAGGACCATTACAGTTTGGATTCAGAGAAATTAAATCATTTTGACATAAACACCTTCCATTTACATTTGACGGCGGGTGTACTCCGTGCTCTTGTAAATGCAGACCGCTCTTTGTGGAACACAGATGACGTGCCTGCTCGGTTATAGGTCACCAAAACACTTTGCTGGCCATCTTCGTTTCCAACTGAGTGCTGTCAGCAAGGCCAACCACGCGTAAGATGATTGTTATCTCGGCCCCTGTTTAATAAATTTTTTCTTCAGCAATCTTGCTAGCATGATTTACAAAAAAAAAATATGCCTTGTTCAATGAATCACGGTACTTTTAAATTGCTTATATAGACGTCAATAAGTTTCAAGTTTATTCAGTAAACCACACAATAATAATTAATACACTAAAATCAGTACAGAAGGAGGTCCCATAGTACACGACTGTCAGGAGGACCTCATAGGGCCGAGCAAGTGGGCTAAAATAGCAAACAGAGGAAGGCAGTGTATCAAGTAGTTAGCATAAAAATACAACCAATAAAAAAGAAACTGAAATAGTAATACGTGTAAAAAAACGGGACAAGAAGTATATACAGTAACAATTTTGGTATATGATGCAAAGAAAATAAAACTTGAAACAAGACATCCACTATTCACGGGAAGTACGAAAGGAGAAATATGAAAGGCAATGACAGGAATGAGAGGATATCGGGCTAGTTGGTGATTGATATAAGAATTACGCACGACTTAAAGCGGGACGTTAGCGGAGAAATGAACAAAAGCGGTTGCCTTTCTCTGCTGTGCCATCCCATCTTGGTTTTCGCGCTGTTTTCATCACGAACAACAATAGATACGGAATTTATAATAGCGTGCATACTTGGAATTGGATGCCGCATTGTAAATCTAAAAACGTAAGTAAATATTCATGGCAAATTCATCGGCAAATGTAATTAAAAAACTGCCACAGCGATACGCCACAAAAGAGAAAATGAATGGATGTAGGGGTACATGCAGTCCTTCAGGTTTCATTAGACCATGACTGTTCCTTTAGATGGCGCTATTATATAGCATTCAGATCATGTTAAAAGATATGCAACGGCGTGGTCACGACTTCCTTGCATCGCACTTCAAAAGAACTAGGGGAGAAATGGATATGAAATGATGCACTTGCACAATGAATTTCCATAGGAAGTGTTGTTAGAGCCAGCAAAGAGTGAGCCGAAGACAACGACTCTACCTTTCGTAGATTACCGCTTAAGCGCAATAGAATTTTACACAAAATGTGTGTCCCTAAACAGGGGCGAATATAAAATTACCCATTGGGAACTAGTTCACGTTGATAATTTGTGAAGCACACGAGGGAGGAAAGCAGCGGTGAAGGTTAAATGGCACCGCACTTCTAATTTTCTTTCTGATACGCCAGCAGACTATGCCAGAGACCACATAAAGAATTCGCTTAGGGATGCTTATTTTTCCGCGGACACTGAAAGGCAACTCAGGGGCACAGAGTGTGTGTTTTGGCTGATTACTGCAATCAGCAGTGGTCACCTATGTCACGACGGGCCAATGCATCATTAGATATTTTTTGGAAAAGTGGCGTTCGCGACTTAGGCCCCTTTTCGTGTTGGTCAGACGCTGTGATAACTGCCTTATTGTGGTCGCTCACAAAAACTAGCATTTCTTTGTGATTGCCGCAAGCAAAGAATAAAATATTTTGAGCGCAGATGACACGGTATAGCACTTCGAATGTAGTCTTTATGGGACCTTATCACTTCATGTAGTCACCAGGTTAGAAAGGTGTGTATTGTGCAGTTTTGGTGATTTCTTAAGTAGCAGTGATATCATCGATATGAGGGCTGGAACTTTTCGTTATGTACATTTAATCCTGGTTACGCCTATAAGGCTCTTTACTTAGTTCGGCACGGGGAGCAGGGTACGCTGAAACAGGCTTCAGGTTCCTCACTCATTCCGAGGATTTATTATCGGCAATTCCGCACAACCCATGAATAATTTTTCATGAGGGTACTTGTGAATTTCCGGTGTTCTGCATGCTTTTCTTTCTATTAGTGGGAAATCACTCATACGCTGACCAACACCGACCAAGGACCTTGTCACCGTACGTCCGTGCGTTGGCCGCACGTGCGATCTTGTGCCGTTGCCTAGCAACCCGAGTTACTGCCCGAGCTTACCCGAGTTAATACCCGAGCTTACCCTTGCTTCCCGAGCTTGCCATTGTGACTGGGGTAGTAACGAACTCGGGTGTTAACTCAGGTAATCTTGGAGGACCTTTGCTGCATCTGCGCGAGAGGTTGCTCGGGATTAGCAATATGGGTCGCACAATCCCTACCGGTGGCTGTGATGGAAACAACCACCTGCCAGTGCGGTGGCGAATCTGTTCACCGCTACCCCGGCCACTGACCATAAATGTGGTATGAGGACTCTCCACCTCCTATGAATGCATAGTAGTGCATCACCAATTCTGCATATATGGGGATTAACCCACTAAAGGTGTCTCGTCGTACCCTTAAGAGAGAGCTTATGTGCCCCGTCTAATTTAAGAATGAACAAATGCTTTCGCACTTCTACTCGCTTTAAACAAGTTAAACCTCTACCAATTCTAACTGTAGCTATACTGTCAGATTTGCAGCTGAGAAGGTACCAATAAGCTTAAACTGAAGAACACCATCAACACGAAGGTAGAAGACCTTAAGCAACTTGGTGGATCATCAGAAGTGAGAGAAGTGTCATCCTAAACATGAGACAACGCGTTGTTTTCGTGTATGTATTTCACAAATTGTTTATTAGAGCACTGTTAATTTGATTTCCTCCCCTTTGCATAGTAATCAAACTGTTATCAAGGCTCGTGATCATGTTCAAGCAACTACGATGCAACTGGCAGCAAGATGAACCCATGAATCTGGATTAAGTTGCGCATCTCAAGCTGCCGTCGCGGTCGGGTTCGAACCCGACAGCGGCGGCTGCGTTTTTATGGGGGAAAACGCTAAGGCGCCCGTGTGCTGTGCGATGTCAGTGCACGTTAAACATCCCCAGGTGGTCTAAATTATTCCGGAGCCCTGCACTACGGCATCTCTTTCTTCCTTTCTTCTTTCACTTCCTCCTTTATCCTTTCCCTTACGGCGCGGTTCAGGTGTCCAACGATATATGAGACAGATACGGCGCCATTTCCTTTCCCCCAAGACCAATTATTATTATTATTATTATTATTATTATTATTATTATTATTATTATTATTATTATTATTATTATTATTATTACTGTAGAACTCCTCTATGTTGCCAGCTATATCCTTATTAATGAGGAAACCCACACCTAGTTCTCGTCTACCCTCTAACCCGCGATAGCACAGTATGTGTCCGTCTTTTAGTACTGTATACGCCTCACCTGTCCTCCCAACTTCGCTAAGCCCTATCACATCCCATTTAATTCCCGCTAGTTCCTCGAACAGCACTGCTAGGCTAGCCTCACTAGCTAAAGTTCTAGCGTTAAACGTTGCCAGGTTCAGATTCCAATGGCGGCCTGTCCGGATTAACGAGTATTAACGAGAGGGTAGCAGCTATAGTAATTAGGCTGAATAGGAGGTACAAGCTAAAAGTGGTGCAGGCCTACGCACCCACATCCAGCCATGATGACCAGACCATTGAAAGCTTCTATGAGGACGTAGAATCAGCAATGAATAGAGTAAAATCGCAGTACACTGTACTGATGGGCGACTTCAATGCGAAGGTGGGCAAGAAGCAGGCTGACGACCACACGGTAGGTGACTATGGGATAGGCTCTAGAAATAGCAGGGGAGAGTTATTAGTCGAATTCGCGGATAGAAATAATCTACGGATCATGAATACCTTCTTCCGCAAACGAGAAAACAGGAAGTGGACCTGGAAGAGCCCCAATGGTGAGATTAAAAATGAAATAGACTTCATACTATGCGCTAAACCTGGCATCATTCAGGATGTGGCCGTCCTCGGAAGGGTGCGTTGCAGCGACCATAGAATGGTAAGGTCTAGAATTAGCCTAGACTTGAAGAGGGAACGGAAGAAGCTAGCGAAGAAGAAGACCATTAACGAGTTAGCCCTAAGAGGGAAAACACAGGAGTTTAGGATAGCGCTGCAAAACAGATACTCGGCTTTAACTGAGGAAGATGATCTTGATGTTCATTCAATGCACGATAACCTGACATCAATAATTACGGAGTGCGCAGTAGAAGTAGGCGGTAGGACAGTTCGAAAAGATACCGGGAAGCTATCTCAGGTGACAAAAGATCTGATTAAGAAGCGCCAAAACATGAAGGCATCTAACACTACCGATAGAATAGAACTAACGGAGCTATCAAAGTTAATAAATAAGCGCAAGGTAGCCGACATAAGGAAGTTTAATATGGAGAGAATCGAGCATGCTCTAAAGAACGGAGGTAGCCTAAAAACAGTGAAGAGGAAACTAGGCATAGGTAAAAACCAGATGTATGCATTAAGAGACAAGCAGGGCAATGTCATTAGCAATATGGATAAGATAGTTAACGTAGCCGAAGAGTTCTACACAGACCTGTACAGTAGCCAATGTAATCATAACGCTAATGAGAAAGACAGCAGTGCACAGCAATGCGTAATCCCGCCAGTAACGAAAGATGAAGTAAAGAAAGCCTTAGAAGCTATGAAAAGGGGAAAAGCAGCTGGGGAGGATCAGGTAACAGCAGATCTGTTGAAGGATGGAGGGGACATCGTGCTAGAAAAACTAGCCACCCTGTATGCGCAATGCCTTATGACCTCGACTGTACCAGAAGCTTGGAAGAATGCAAACATTATCTTAATTCATAAGAAGGGAGACGCCAAGGACTTGAAAAATTACAGGCTGATCAGCTTACTATCCGTTGCCTACAAAGTATTTACTAAGGTAATCGCTAATAGAGTCAGGGCAACGTTAGACTTTAATCAACCAAATGATCAGGCAGGCTTTCGTAAAGGATATTCTACAATAGATCATATTCACACCATCAATCAGGTGATAGAGAAATGCGCAGAATATAACCAACCTCTATATATAGCTTTCATTGATTACGAGAAAGCATTCGACTCAGTGGAAACCTCAGCAGTCATACAGGCATTGCGTAATCAGGGGGTAGAAGAGCCTTATGTCAAAATACTGGAAGATATATATAGCAACTGCACAGCTACTATAGTCCTCCATAAAGTCAGCAATAAAATTCCAATAAGGAAGGGCGTCAAGCAAGGAGACACGATCTCGCCAATGCTGTTCACCGCATGTTTGCAGGAGGTATTTCGAGGCCTGAATTGGGAACAGTTGGGAATAAGAATAAATGGAGAATACCTAAATAATCTGAGATTTGCTGATGACATTGCCTTGCTGAGTCACTCAGGAGGTGAACTGCAAATCATGATCAACGAGTTAGACAGGCAGAGCAGATCGATGGGTCTAAAAATTAACATGCAGAAAACCAAGGTAATGTTCAACAGCCTAGCAAGGGAACAACAGTTCACAATTGGCAGCGAGAGCCTAGAAATTGTGCCGGAATACGTCTACTTAGGGCAGGTAGTGACAGCTGATCCGGATCATGAGAGGGAGATAACTAGAAGGATAAGAATGGGGTGGAGCGCATATGGCAAATTCTCGCAGATCATGAGTGGCAGTTTACCAATTTCCCTCAAGAGGAAAGTGTACAACAGCATAATCTTACCGGTACTCACCTACGGGGCAGAAACGTGGAGGCTAACGAAAAGAGTTCAACTTAAGTTAAGGACAACGCAGCGAGCCATGGAAAGAAAAATGATAGGTGTAACGTTAAGAGATCGGAAGCGGGCAGAGTGGGTGAGGGAACAAACACGGGTTAATGACATCCTAGTCGAAATCAAGAGAAAGAAATGGGCTTGGGCAGGGCATGTAATGCGAAGGCAAGATAACCGCTGGTCTTTAAGAGTAACGGAGTGGGTTCCAAGAGAAAGTAAGCGTAGCAGGGGGCGGCAGAAGGTTAGATGGGCGGATGAGATTAAGAAGTTTGCAGGCAAAAGGTGGATGCAGCTGGCAAAGGATAGGGTTAATTGGAGAGACATGGGAGAGGCCTTTGCCCTGCAGTGGGTGTAGTAGGGCTGATGATGATATTATTATTATTATTATTATTATTATTATTATTATTATTATTATTATTATTATTATTATTATTAATATTATTATTGTTATTTTATATTATTATTATTATTATTATTATTATTATTATTATTATTATTATTATTATTATTATTATTATTATTATTATTATTATTATTATTATTATTATTATTATTATTAAGCAGTCATTCAGCGGTAGCGATTATCCCGCTCCTACTATACGATGGTGGTGGCTTGTTGCGCGGGACTGTTTTCAGTGCTGATGAGTTATCGGGGCCCCGGTGCTGAACGTTCGTGCCGCGTCTCTGTCCGTACGAGGGCGCCGGATTATTATGTGTAAAGAAAAGGAATTCAGTAGCTGGCGCTCAGTAAGTCGCAAACTTGTTCGCCATACTAGTGCGGCAGTAACTTTTACAACATCTGCGAAGCAATTCAGATGAAAAATGCAGTCATGTGTGAAATCTATCTCAGCATGCAGTCATCTTTTATTTGTTCTAGTTGATCTGTGTGAAGTAGTGGTGTAAATAAATGGAATATCACATTGATAGTTACAGTGAAGCTCACTCAGCAGTTAAAGAAGTTTTTCACGACAGATTTAA
This sequence comes from Amblyomma americanum, assembly GCA_030143305.2. Classification (NCBI taxonomy): domain Eukaryota; kingdom Metazoa; phylum Arthropoda; class Arachnida; order Ixodida; family Ixodidae; genus Amblyomma; species Amblyomma americanum. The sequence goes on from JARKHS020007427.1 coordinate 221,068, forward strand.
AAAATATTCCGGTGCCGTCAAGTTTGACGCTCAATCGAAACTTTCGTGGCCTTTATTTCGCAGGGTATTCTTCAAAAGTCCAACTTTAACATGCTCAATAGGGTTCTACCAGGTTCTAACAGTATTCCTTAGCGCTCCGCACCCAGGTACCAAATATCATTGATTTTGTAATAGGCTTTAATTCAGGCAAGAAATGCACGTTCAGTCAATTAATTAGGTCTCTATAACTCAGGATAAGGAATATTTTTTTGCATTTTGCATTGCATTCTACATTATAATTCTAGATCGATCGATCGAATCGATCTCCTCAATCTGCCGCGATTCATTAGTTCTGGCGGGTTAAGTGATGAAAAAAACTTCAAATTGCTTTAAAGCTGAGGTGCTCATATGTATAAGTGAACACTTTAAGCGTATACATTCCCTGAAGTTGACTTAGCCATAAGCACGCCAGTAGATATAAATTTAAAATAGGTCTGTGTTTCCATGTTGGCTTCGCTTTAGTTGGTTGCAAATAATTATGGCCTAGCAAGCTAATAAAAATGGCATATTTCACCTGTTACTGTTTCATTCTTGCGTAAGAAGAGTGCACTTCATTTTATGAAACTGACATGAATAAAGTACTGCCGCCAGATATCGACAAACCAGATTTGGTTCAAGATTAAGCTTTTGGCTTACAAAACTTTTGTCAGCTCCAAACTGATTACGCCTCTGAAATTTGGGACCCGCACACCAAGAACGATATCTATCAATTAGAGCTCATCCAGAGGGAGGCAGTACGTTTCTTTTTTCATAAATACAGAAGATCGGACCCTCCAACACTGCTCATGAAAGACAATAACATTCCGTTGGTCCATACACGCAGAAAAGTTAACCGTATTTCTTTCCTTCATAAAATTATAGCTGGTAAGCTTAGCATTTCTCCCCTTCATTCCCCAGGCACTCCACTGCTCGAAGGACCGGCCATAGTAGGGAGCTCTCCTTACAGCCTCTTTGTGCCAAAACAAACGCATTTAAGCACAGTTTTTTGTTCAAACAATAGCAGATTGGAACGCATTTCCTGAATTTATTTTTAACTCTCCTAACGTAGAACAGGCGCTAAAAACTTTTTCGCTCAACTAAAAAGGAAGTGACTCTATTTTTCCCCTTTTTCATCATGCATTTTTTCTCTTTGCTGTGTTCATCTTTTTGGTCTCGTTTTTGCTGTGTGTCACACGGAATGTTTTCACGTGGTGTTGTGATTTGTGTTTTTTTATGCCCCTCCTGCTTGGGCCAATGCTGGCCTGCAGTATTTAGAAATAAATAAATGAATAACAGCGAGCTCTAAGTGCATTGTGCGTTTGGAAAGTCGCCCCTAATATTGTACTCAAATGGCCTGCGCTTATTAACACTTCACTTGGAACAATCAAACATGCTTTCTTCCACACTTTAAGAACCACAAAAGATACCTTTATACCAAGCGCACTGGGGAAACTAGTCTGTCACCTTGAGTTCCGTAACTCAGTTTCAGAAGAAGTAATATAAGCCGTTGCATGTGAGGGAAGTCTGCCTTCGAGATTTTGGAGGCATTATTGATTGCATTGCGCTAAACTATAACTGCTTGCATTTTGCAGGACCATAGTGTTATAACAGTCATTTAGAGCATTGCGTATGAGTTGTCAATCTTTAGTTTAACATATCAGGTATTTCGATCAAGAAAGAATTTTCTGTAATTTTCAGCTAACACTTCTGTCGACTTCGGCGTAATGACAGCAAATGAGAAAAATTCACGTGGCGATTACAAGTATGCAAAGCAAAACGTTTAAGAGCTGGCTGTCCTGTGGCAGCCAATAAAGAAGCCAATAAATACGGCCGCGTCTTTAAGGCGGTACTGTCCCTACGGGAAGGGTACGGCAGCTCCGGCGCCGGTATCCTTAAAGGGACAGCGCCATCCGAAGGAGCCCAGTGGGCCGGAGGCGGCCATGGCATCACATGGCGGGGATCTGCCAGTCATCAGGGACGTCCAGCAGTGCAGTGCGTCATCATCGCTCAGTGGGGACGACTCAACTATCGTCGCCTCTGACGAGGAAGTGGCTGACATGGCGGAAATGGACAACGATGGCTTCAAAATGGTGAGTCATCGGAAGCACCGGAAAGTCGGCATCCCAGTGATAATTCAGCCAAAAGAGAAAGATGTTGACTTCAGAGAGTGGAACCCTATCAGGCTGTTCGATGATATTAAAGTACTACTGGGATATGCTCCGATTCGCAGTCGCTTCACAACGCAAGGGGCTCTTCATCTAGATATCTCAACGGAAGAGCAAGTAGACATTCTTCTGCGGTGCTCTCAGATCGGTGGCATACGAGTTCAAGCCCGGTTGCCACACTCTTACATGACTAACACATGTGTTATAAGGGGAGTACCAGTGTGGTATTCGGAAAGTGCCCTTCTTGACTACTTGAAACCGCAAGGAGTTCTGCACGTGCGACGGTTGATGCGCCGGGTGCTGCCTGGAGAACAACAATGGGCAGCGAAGCCTACAAACTCTATTGTGCTAACGTTTGCTCCCAACACCGATCGCCCTGTAATAATTGACCTTGGTTTCACCAAACATGCAGTTTACGAGTTCGTTGAAACTCCTCCCCGGTGCTTCAGGTGCCAACGCATTGGACATGTAGCGAGAGTTTGCAACAAAGATCAACGTTGCAAGCGGTGTGGTGGTGGCCATGATTACAAAGAGTGCAAGGCAGATTTTGCTTGCGCTAATTGTGGAGGTGACCATCCAGCGAGTTTCAGTGGATGCACATTCCGTGTAAGCGCCTTACACCGTCGCAAGTCCTTCATTAGTGGCCCCAAACCACAACCTACTGAGAAGCCGATACATGGAAGTGAAGAGTTGCCTGCGCTCGAGTCGGAAGCTCGGGACGTGGTAGCAAGCGACGTCGCTGCACGACCTGATCCGAGCAAGTCGGTAACGGCCTCCGAGGGTGAGCTGGCTGTTCGATCTGCTTCTGCAAAAAGTGTCCATGTTCCTCAGCGACCAGATCACAGCAAGACTCGACAACATGGAGAACATCCCCTTGCCTTAAAAGAGATGCAGACACCAGCTACCGTGGCCAGGAGTGGGTCCCAGTCCCCGTCTTTTGTCGAAGTGGTGCGCCAGTGCGCGCAGCAAAATAAGGAGCTCAAAAGCCGGAATCTCTCCGACCTTCTACGCGTTTTGTTTGATGTCCTGCGTTCATATAGCCAAGCGATGTAGCCTGGCACTTTGAAGAACTTTATACAGCTGGTGATTTCCTTTGAGACCTTGATCACCGCCTTCGCAGAGAACTTCAACTCCTAGATGGCTAGTTTTCTTCAACCTGTTGCAACTAAAAACCCTAGAAAAGTGCCGTTTACCATGCAATGGAACTGCGCTGGGATTATAAGTCGATTAGCAGAACTAAAATTGTTCTTGAATGAGACCTGTGTTCCAGTACTGGCCCTCTCGGAGGCTGGCTTGCCAAGCGGGAGGTCTTTGCCGGGATACGTCGCCCACAAGAATTGCAGCATAAAGCCTTTTCCCGCAGGAAGTGCCGCCCTTTACATATGAAGGGAGATTCCTCATGTGGCTTTGAACGTCACCGATCTTTGCACCGACAGTATTGCGGTAGTGGCTGTGAGGATTCGGCTCGCCTTCCGAACTCTGTCCATTGCATCAGTATACGTGTCCCCGCGGAAGAAGGTCGATATGGCTTTGTTCCTCCAGCAACTTTGTGACCACTGCCCAGCCCCCAGAATCATCTGTGGTGACTTCAACGCCCACCACCCTGCCTGGGGTGACAGGAACACAGACCCTCGCGGACGCCAACTTGTAGAAGTCATCGACAGTTTGGACCTGTGCGTGGCCAATGACGGAAGACCCACTTTCTTTCGGCCTCCAACCTCACCCACATCTATAGACCTAACCTTACATTCACCTGACGTCCGTGTGCAGTGGTCAACTAGAGCTGACCGAATGGGAAGTGATCACTACCCGATATTTGTGTTTACTGCCGACTTCCATCTGCGTGGTCCTAAAATTTGCCATGTTGTTGATTGGGACAAATACAGGGAGCACTTAGCCTGTGTTTCCGGTGATGTGACAGACAAAATGATTTATGCTAAGATGGCTGCTACCACGGCGCTCAAGCTACCTGATCATTTTCCGACTCCGGATTTAAAACTCAGGAACCTCTGCGCAGCGCGCAGAAGGGCGGAGCGACAACTGTTGCGAAAGAAGGACGACAGAGCCTTGAAGACAACTTTCAACAGGCTCAACTCTGCCATTAGACGGCATGCGAACAAGCTCTGTAGGTCCCAGTGGGCATCCTTTTGCGCTAGTTTGACTGTTTTCTCACCGATAACGAGAATTTGGCGTGTCGTTGGCAGTCTTGCTGGTGGCTCTCGTCCGAGTAAACCTTTCGAGGCGCTTGCATTGCGCACGCAGAAACAACTCGTGTGGTTGGCAGAGGAATTTGCGGATGCATTTGCAAATTCCAGACCAGGCATTCATCCCTGCGCTCTGCCTGCTACGTCTCCGTCTGTTATGGACGCCCCGTTCACACTTCGAGAACTACAGACAGCGCTCCGCAGCCTGCGGCGTCGCTGTGCACCAGGTCCTGACGGCATTACCAATAAAAATGTTACAGAATCTGCCTCTGGAACACCGGAAGATGCTTCTAACCTATATCAATCGAGTGTGGGAGTCTGGTGACGTTCCCCCTTCATGGAAGGTGGCTTGTGTAGTCCCACTGCTGAAGGCCAGCAAAGAGATGACAGACGCGGCCTCGTATCGTCCTGTATCGTTGACGTCGTGTGTGGCTAAGCTCATGGAGAAGATGGCAAGTAAGCATTTGTCTTGGTGGCTTGAGGATAGAAGGGCACTACCAACATGCATGACTGGCTTCCGCACAGGTTTAAGCGCGCAAGATAGCGTCCTGGACTTGATAAGCCACATTGAACATCAGAGTGCTTTTGGACTTTAAACACTAGCTATTTTCCTAGACGTATCAAAGGCTTATGATAGCGTCCTCCAGAGCTCAATACTGAATAGCCTGCAGGTCATAGGCGTACAGGGCTATCTTCTGCGATTCATTCACTCATTTCTCAGTGATCGTAAATTTCGAGTGCGGTTAGGCAGTACAATGAGCTCCGAAAGGGCGGTATCGCGAGGGGTACCTCAGGGTAGTGTCCTGTCCCCAACGCTCTTTAATGTTGTCATGGCTGGTCTTCCCGCAAAAGTGCAAAAACATTGTAGGCATGTCCATATGTCGATATATGCAGACGACATTTGTCTTTGGTTAACCGGATATCAACACAAACGCTTAGCTCTATTAGCGCGACAGGCCGTGCTTTCAGTTAAAAGTTACCTTCAAGGTGTTGGGTTGACTCTCTCGGTGGAAAAATCTGGCTTCGTCCTGTTTCCAGGTAGGGGACGACGGTATGCGCGGCTGAGCATAGACCTTGATCAGTCTTGCCTTCGTCAGGTTAACCACATACGTTTTTTTGGGCGTCACTATTGACTCACGTCTACAGTGGCGACGAGCTGTGGACTCGATTGTGGCTTCACTATCTTCGCGTCTCAATGTGCTTCGTAGAGTTGTTAGTGAGCAATGGGGAAATCAACCTGCTTCAATGATCAGGCTTCACGATGCCCTGGTGACAAGTCGCATAATGTACCAGCTCCCTTTAATTTCCCCCTCGGTATCGCAGCTGGAACGCCTTGAGGTTTTGCACAGAATGGGACTAAGGAGGGCTCTCGGCGTTCCGCAGGCTGCTCCAAACAATGCAGTACTGTATGAGTCTCAATCGAAACCTCTTCGGCTAGCCGCTTCACAAAGACTTTTGCTGCAAATTGGCCGCCTCAGGGAGACTGTTGCCGGGAGAGCGCTTCTACAGCGCCTTCGAAAGAGATCTGAGTCCCGGGCGTACTTGGCTTTAAATACTCTTCGTTCTCTGGGTCTCGACCTTCGAGTTCGACCTAAGACGTTGAAGCCACCTTGGTCCTTTCCGAGCCTCGATTGTTCCTTGACAATTCCCCACGTTCGCGCTAAGCGGAATTCTCCTTTAGCGGCAATGCGTTCGCTCGTACTGGAACATCTTGAGAGCGAATATGCCAGTCATCTTCAATTTTTTACAGACGGCTCTGTGGACAAGGGCAGAGGATCTAGTGCAGCTGCTTTTCATATTCCGTCTTTGAAGTATGATTGGTCTGTTCGTTTTACTAAAGTCGTGTCCTCCACAATGGCCGAAAGCGTTGCCATTGAGGCAGCTCTAAAGAAGCTACGGTGTTGTACGCCTCAACCTACTGTCATAATTACGGATTCAAAATCTGCCCTTCAAAGATTAGAGTACGGGTTCCCCACTGATGCCTTGAGTTTTAGATACCTACGTTTGGTGCAGAATCTACATAGCAAAGGCTTCTCTATACGTTTTCAATGGGTGCCCTCGCACATAGGTGTCTTAGGCAACGAGATAGCAGACAACCTCGCCCATACAGCTCTCTCCGGGATTCCTGTACACGGAGTCCCTCATGAAGTCAAGCAAATGTTCAGAGATGTGTTGTGCCACTTCAGTTCGTTGTGGAGCTCTCCTCATCAGCCATGTGTGACCAAGGGTCTGAAAATGTACCAAGCCACTTTGCTGCACCGCGTTCGCACGGGTTCTGCTCGTACGCCGGCGTGGATGTATAAGACTGGCCTAGCGTTGTCACCATTGTGTTCAACGTGTGGTGTGTGTGGTGACATAGAACATTACCTCTTGTGCTGTACTTTGTACAACGCGGAACGGGCTGTGTTATTCGGATCCCTCAAGACGGCAGGAGTTCCTCACAGTTCTCTTCAGGACATTGTTTTCCCGCGCGGGAGCCAGTCGAGTAGAAGGGATGCTTCTCGCCTTCTTCTACTTTACCTGCAGGACTCGGATTTGGCCTCCACATGGTGACCTCAGGAGTGTCTATTTGGGTTTTTGCGGACAGTGTTTCTGTGATTTCTATTTAAGTGTCGCTACGGTGGAGCAATTGCCGGCAGCAACTGCAAGGCTAATCCCACCGGTAGTTTACAACCACTCAGCTCAACTCAACTGGGTAGGGACACGCTTGTAGCTATGCATCGTTCTCCAGTGGAAGCTTTCGTAGAGAAACCTCCTAAGCCGAGGCGGATACAAAGAGCAGATTGCCCCAAAACTGTAGAGGGAGATGTCTTGCTCGCCACTTTGCCACATTCCAAAAGAAGCAGGCGTCAGGGGACTCTGCAGCTGACGGGGACAAAGCCGCAGTATTTAGGGACGCGATAACAACTGGTACCGGTCTCAAACTGTACTCATCAAGGTCTTCTAAATATTATTTCTAAATAAAAGTCCACAAAAAAATGTAAGTACTCACCGTGATCGCGTCCCGCCGGCGTTCCATCAAAAACAAGTCAAGCCAGGCTTCAAATATAGCAGTTGACAGAGTGGAAGATATAAAACACTCTCCGGATTCTGTCCTCACCAAATGAGCGAGGTCCAAGAAAGCCTTTTTTTCGTTGTTGACATAATGAACCGAGAGCAAGGAATAGATGCGATCGAAATGACCGTATTCTGCTATAACGCCTTCGGGCAAATGCGGGGTAACTCTTGAATAAAGAATAAAGAATAAAGAATAAAGTATTTGGCTACCACGACTCGAACGTCCACGCCGCAAAGGTTAAAAATGTCAAAAGTTATGCTGTCATGGATCGACTTTTCCCTTGTGAATTCAATCATCTTGGGTGACTTGTGTACGGCCAGGATCCTCATGCACGGAAATGATATAGGAACAAGGCAGGTTTTTGGAAAGGTGCCAGGGCCACATCCTATTTCAGATCTAGTTGATATTCCCTAGGCGTCTCAAGAAAGGTGATCCTTTTCAGGGCGCTGGCATCTTCCTTTTCGAAATAAGGTTGCAAATCATTGAAGTTCTTTGCACCCAAGATATTGCAGCGGTCTGTGCGATTGCGCAAGGTTGGAACCGACGCCATTAAGATGTAGCCTAGAAGTATGCCTTAAAGACTTTCAAGCGTATGCTGAAGAAAGGGTTAATTCAGGGCTTATAAATAGGTCTACCAGCATAGATAAGAACTATAATCACTCTTTGTTCATATGATAAAATTCCAGAGTGCTCAACTTTGCAAGATGCGTCTTTGAAAACCAGCTTAGAGTGACAAAGAAGAAAGCAGTCTCAGAGATAGCCCTGACACGTTGATTTGCCTGCTGTCTGGCTGTTATAAAAGATAGTTTTTCTTAAAAAGTGCATGGAAGGCGTTTAAGTGCAGAGCTATAATAGTAGTTTACGTACCTTGCGAGAGAGATAGGCTGGTATCTCTTCGCTCTGCGAACTGGATAGATAGCTGTTTGCAAGTTCAGGACTACTATCGTTAAAACGGCTGTATAAATTAATAACAATCAGAACGTCTGCTTACACCTAAGGTCTGAATTTCTTACTTCGTTATTACCGCCGCGGTACAAATTTCCAGTGCTGTACGTCGTGCGTAAAACGTGCTACGCCGGACGCGCTCTCCATCTTGAAGAAAAGTCGATAATCGCGGCTGCTTCTGTAAGTGCTAAAGAGGTTTTGAGAGATATAGGCGCTGTTAAGCTCAAAAAAGAGTAGCGGAGAAAGGAGGGGACACTTCTCACCGCTACGGGCTTGACCAGTGCGTTATGACGCCTCGTATACTATATGTATGCCATTCGAGGCTCTGCTACGACTTTCCTAAATTGTATTTCTGACTCGATACTTCGTCGTCTTTAAAATGGGCACTGCCTTCGACCACCTGGGGATCTTTAACGTGCACTGACATCGCACAGCACATGGGCGCTTTAGCGTTTTTCCTCCATAAAAACGCTAAGGCGCCCGTGTGCTGTGCGATGTCAGTGCACGTTAAAGACCCCACGGGCGGCTGCGTTTTTATGGAGGAAAAACGCTAAGGCGCCCGTGTGCTGTGCGATGTCAGTGCACGTTAAAGATCCCCAGGTGGTCGAAATTATTCCGGAGCCCTCCACTACGGCACCTCTTTCTTTCTTCTTTCACTCCCTCCTTTATCCCTTCCCTTACGGCGCGGTTCAGGTGTCCAACGATATATGAGACAGATACTGCGCCATTTCCTTTCCCAAAAAACCAATTATTATTATTATTACTTATCGGCGGCGACACCGTTCTGTGACGAGTGCTCATCAGGTCCCTGTCTATTACCGCCGCCTAGTTGTTGAACTATTTGCGTGCTCAAGTCACATCGACAGCGGATTCGGTTCAGCGCCACTTCAGTCTTGTCGCCCATGTCCCTTCCGTTGTCAGGAAAACGTGACAATGCCGTGAATGTTTCTGTAATCTGCCAGTCACATGACATCAGTGAAACTTCGAATATTTTTAAGTACTCTGTCTTAAGATATTTTTATATTAGGCGAAATCGGCTGAAAAAGAGACACTGCAATCATAAAGCTCGCGAAGCGGCAAACATGACCTCTATGCCAGATGTTTCAGGGAAGATTTAAGTAGTTTTGGAAAATTATGGCTTTCTCAGTACAGTATGACCAGTGCTTGCCGACACCAGAAAACCGATTAATCGTTTTAAATAGTGAGATGGTTACCTAATTTTTAATAGCTAAGTAATAGCCATGTTAGTTTTTGGAATTCCGAAAACGCTATTGAGGGGCTTTAGGAGGCGCAGCCGTCGCGCGCTATCTGTTGGGGCAGTCGCGCACATTGCGAGGAGGAGGAGGAAGTGGTTTGAGTGGGCGCCGCCTGATGGCGTTACGTGCGCGCCAAGCGTAGGGTGCCTCGATTAACCTTGAGAACACAGCGCTTGCAGACAAAGGACCAGAACAAGAAGGACACACACCTGCGCTAACTAACAACTTTTATTTCGGAAGGGGGCCGATCCGCGCCTTTTATACAGAATTGGAGGGAATGATGCGCACGCGCACAACACAGCCAGGTGGGAGCATGGAAAGAGCCAACACATAGACCAACTATTCTTATCGCCACTGATAACCAACAACGCAGCCAAAACAAGCAAGAAAAGAAAAAAGAAAAAGAAGAAAAAAGAAAAAAGAGAAAGAAAAAAAGAGAAAAGAAAAAAAGAAAAAGTAAAGAAGAGAAAGAACCAACGGGGGGAGCAAAGGCAGGGAACGTAAGAAACAATTCCAAAACGCACCAAAAGATCCCGAAGAAGCCAACAACCAACACGGCTAAACGACTGACGATGAAAGGTAACAAGATGAAGGCACTAAAAACTGAACAAACAGGCATAAAAGGTGCAGGAAAAACCTGCGGGAGAGTAAAAGATTCGGCACAGCTAAAAGATGACGGAAACTAAAGGCGTTAAAACAGATACAAGCAAAAACCCAAGAAGCCGACGCGAAAGAATACAAGCAGAAAAGGTGGTCACTAAAATATGACATTGAACAGCCAACAGATCTCTAAAAACAAGCAAGGAATCGTAAAAAACGTGTGGGCGATAAAACATAACAGAGAAGAATACAGAAGAGTTTAAAAAGGAAAACATCGCAAAAAAAGAGGGCGCAAAAAAATCATCACGGAATGAAACGAAAAGAATACACTGAATCAAATCAAAGCAGAGAGGAATGAACACTCTTTGTCTAACAATGCAACTGATGGTGTGCTAACGCACTCATCTTTTAGCTTGGTAATAGTGGCTGCTTCAATGATTTCTCGAGTCAGTTGATTTAAGTTTTTTGCCAAAATATCTGTTTCCTTGAAAGTGGGGGAGACGCGTCGGCAAGGACTGCAATCACGGCAGTGTATGGCCAAATTACCGGACCTTTTATCCTCAGCATTAGCTTTATGCTCCAGTAACCGCTTATTGATACATCGGCCTGTTTGGCCGACGTACTTCCTGCCGCAGGGTAAAGGAATCGAATAGACGACACCCGACGAGCATGCTACGAACGGATCCCGATGCTTAATTGTGCAGTCTGGAACTTTTTCCCCAGAGCCGTTGACCTTCCTGCAGAGTCTAGAAAGCCGGTGAGGAGCAGAGAAAATAACGTCTACTCCTGCCCTTTTTCCAATTCTTTTTAGGTTGTGCGACAGTTGGTGGATGTAGGGGATTACAGCTACCTTTTTATTGCGACTCTGCCCTTCCCTTGAGGTTAGGCTCTTTCCTTGCCTCGTTTTCAACATTTTTTGAGCAACTGAGGATAGGAGTAGGGCCGGGTACCCAGAGCTGAGAAGCCTCTGCGCTTGGTTAAAGAAACTGCTTTCAAGACTGTGCGCGCAGGACTTGAGTAATGCGTTATTGAAGGTGGCCTGGATTATGTTTCTCTTGACCAATTTCGAATGAGCTGACTCATACGGTAAAAGTGGCTTATTGGCCCTTGGTTCGAAGATCCAGCATACGTGATCGGGTAAGAAGTGCAGCTTAAGTTCAAGAAAGCGAAGACAGCTATTTTCTGGAACTTCATGCGATAAAACGAGGGGATGAAAAGACTCCCTAAAAATGCCTAGAACCTTGGAAACTTCAGTCATGAAAGCATTGCCTGGGCAGTCGAGAAAAATTAGATAATCATCGACATATCTGAATATCTTTAGTACCGGTGAATTTGCAATCTTTGTGCTTACTTCTCTGTCACGCATGGCCAAGAAGAGGTCGCTCAGGATAGGGGCGATGCACGACCCAATACATATGCCCTGCTTCTGTATAAAAAGAGATCCATTAGCAGGGACAGAGATCCGGTTAGCAGGACAAGTCAGCGGTAGCAGGGACAACCGCTGACAAGGAAGGGGGTTTTGTTTTACTGCCGAAGGTTGTCTATTGTGAAAAAGCATCGTCCGCACTCAATTCCTGCTTTGACAAATGTCAGAACGTTGCCTTGACAAAAGTTAAGAGTACAGCAGGAAAGTTGTGCCAACGGTTGAACCTCGATAAACTTTCCCGCTCGATAACAGATAGCAGAAGAATGTCCCTCAGCTTATTTTTTACTGCAAAAACACATAAACCCGAGTGCCCGCTTCGTGTAATCGTTTCAGAGAATGACACTTGGCAAAAATTGGTTGCTAACTTTCTTCAAGCCTATCTCAGCGTTCTCGCAGTAGAAGACCCGTTCCTAGTAAAAAACTCAAGTGATACCATTCACTTCTTGCGAGAACATGGCAGCAGGGCCTACCTAGGTTTCTCCGTTGATGTGAAAGACCTCTACTATTCAATTCCGCACGACGATCTGCTCCTTTGTGTAAACGAGTGTATCGACAAACACGGAGCTGTGGCTTTTCAAAATGCATGTGGCGTTTCTGCTAGTGGCTTTTTAGAATTATTGTCTGTATATCTTAGGTCTACCTATGCTGAGTGGAATGGATCTCTTTTTATACAGAAGCAGGGCATATGTATTGGGTCGTGCATCGCCCCTATCCTGAGCGACCTCTTCTTGGCCATGCGTGACAGAGAAGTAAGCACAAAGATTGCAAATTCACCGGTACTAAAGATATTCAGATATGTCGATGATTATCTAATTTTTCTCGACTGCCCAGGCAATGCTTTCATGACTGAAGTTTCCAAGGTTCTAGGCATTTTTAGGGAGTCTTTTCATCCCCTCGTTTTATCGCATGAAGTTCCAGAAAATAGCTGTCTTCGCTTTCTTGAACTTAAGCTGCACTTCTTACCCGATCACGTATGCTGGATCTTCGAACCAAGGGCCAATAAGCCACTTTTACCGTATGAGTCAGCTCATTCGAAATTGGTCAAGAGAAACATAATCCAGGCCACCTTCAATAACGCATTACTCAAGTCCTGCGCGCACAGTCTTGAAAGCAGTTTCTTTAACCAAGCGCAGAGGCTTCTCAGCTCTGGGTACCCGGCCCTACTCCTATCCTCAGTTGCTCAAAAAATGTTGAAAACGAGGCAAGGAAAGAGCCTAACCTCAAGGGAAGGGCAGAGTCGCAATAAAAAGGTAGCTGTAATCCCCTACATCCACCAACTGTCGCACAACCTAAAAAGAATTGGAAAAAGGGCAGGAGTAGACGTTATTTTCTCTGCTCCTCACCGGCTTTCTAGACTCTGCAGGAAGGTCAACGGCTCTGGGGAAAAAGTTCCAGACTGCACAATTAAGCATCGGGATCCGTTCGTAGCATGCTCGTCGGGTGTCGTCTATTCGATTCCTTTACCCTGCGGCAGGAAGTACGTCGGCCAAACAGGCCGATGTATCAATAAGCGGTTACTGGAGCATAAAGCTAATGCTGAGGATAAAAGGTCCGGTAATTTGGCCATACACTGCCGTGATTGCAGTCCTTGCCGACGCGTCTCCCCCACTTTCAAGGAAACAGATATTTTGGCAAAAAACTTAAATCAACTGACTCGAGAAATCATTGAAGCAGCCACTATTACCAAGCTAAAAGATGAGTGCGTTAGCACACCATCAGTTGCATTGTTAGACAAAGAGTGTTCATTCCTCTCTGCTTTGATTTGATTCAGTGTATTCTTTTCGTTTCATTCCGTGATGATTTTTTTGCGCCCTCTTTTTTTGCGATGTTTTCCTTTTTAAACTCTTCTGTATTCTTCTCTGTTATGTTTTATCGCCCACACGTTTTTTACGATTCCTTGCTTGTTTTTAGAGATCTGTTGTCTGTTCATGTCATATTTTAGTGACCACCTTTTCTGCTTGTATTCTTTCGCGTCGGCTTCTTGGGTTTTTGCTTGTATCTGTTTTAACGCCTTTAGTTTCCGTCATCTTTTAGCTGTGCCGAATCTTTTACTCTCCCGCAGGTTTTTCCTGCACCTTTTATGCCTGTTTGTTCAGTTTTTAGTGCCTTCATCTTGTTACCTTTCATCGTCAGTCGTTTAGCCGTGTTGGTTGTTGGCTTCTTCGGGATCTTTTGGTGCGTTTTGGAATTGTTTCTTACGTTCCCTGCCTTTGCTCCCCCCGTTGGTTCTTCTCTCTTCTTTTCTTTTTTCTTTTTTCTTTTTTTCTTTCTCTTTCTTTCTTTCTCTTTTTTCTTTTTTCTTCTTTTCTTTTTTCTTTTCTTGCTTGTTTTGGCTGCGTTGTTGGTTATCAGTGGCGATAAGAATAGTTGGTCTATGTGTTGGCTCTTTCCATGCTCCCACCTGGCTGTGTTGTGCGCGTGCGCATCATTCCCTCCAATTCTGTATAAAAGGCGCGGATCGGCCCCCTTCCGAAATAAAAGTTGTTAGTTAGCGCAGGTGTGTGTCCTTCTTGTTCTGGTCCTTTGTCTGCAAGCGCTGTGTTCTCAAGATGTACCCCAACCAACTCGCCCAGCAACAAACCTTGCTCTATTAACCACCGCCGATTTCAGGGCGAAGACACCGCTCTCGGCGGGGACATGTTGGGTCCCACTTTCCTAAGGCCAACATACGTCGGGACCAGTATCCCCTCCCCTTCATAGCACCAACCACCATCGCTTTCCCGTTCGGCTGCATTGAGCGCAATGCGGAGGCGCGCCGTCTCGAAGCGAAAACTGCAGCTGACGCGATGAATTCAGGAAATGTGGTGTTCTACTGAGACAGAATGGCACCAGAGATCGTTTTAACAGTGAATGAGATGTAGTTACTCTAAAGCATACTATCTTTCACAGCTAATCGGCCGAGATAGTCGGCGCCTAATGAACAGTCGATACACTCATGCGTGCTGGGTCTCTTCTGTAGAGTTCATTTTGCGCTGTGTTCCTTGATAATAGCGTTCTTACAACTTGAGCAGCATATTCCACTGTAATCTCTTGACCCGAATACTCTACATTTAAATTACTATTTAAACAATCAGCATTATTTATTTCGAGCCATAAAATCAACGCGAAAAGGTGCGTTTTATGGCTGCTAATTTAAATAATTATAAGGATGCAAAGATAAGTTGTGCATTATACCGCCGTCCCCAGCCGAAACTGTTCTGGAAAACAAGAGTTTCGCATGCCTTCCTTCACATACTTTGAGGTTAACTTTAGGTAGGGCAGTCTGGCTTGACTTGCGATTGGCAATTTTTTCGGCGCGCGATGTCACTAGCAAAGCCAAATAGCCGGTGAACTTTAATAGTATAGGCAGAACACCCTGGAACAAAACAGTCCCTCAAAACTTTGTCTCTCAGTGATGCATCGCACACACTACAAGCTCACTTCAGGCAAAGGGGCGTGGCCCGTTTTCGCCTCGGTTTTGCAAGTTTTTGCGTTTTCCGCCACCTTTCAGCTTCAGAATACAGGCGCCTCGTTGTCGTTAACGTGTCGTGGCCTTTCTTATACCGCTTACAGCCGCCTCGGTACACATCGCACGTTCTGCACCACGCTGTCAGAAGTCGCATGTTCAGACCACCAGCGCTTGCACTAACCCAAGGCCAAGAAATCCAATAACATAGGCCAAGGAAGTTGAAAGGCGAGTGTTAAAACCATCCATGCCGCATCAAAATTTGCCGAGCGTCTTCTTCACATCCTGATCACAAAATGTTTCCCAGTAAGGAAGCCATATTATTTAAGTGCTCTTGTGGGTAAGCGAGTACGCGAAGCTCTCTACGCAGCGTTTTGTTCAGTATATAATTTGTTTTATCTTAATGCGACGAAGGCAGTATTTTAACCCTTCTCTTCTCTCAACTTTTCGCCAGCTCAGTATCAGAATCATGGCGTCAAACCTAGCTTTTGTGCGTAAGTAAGCAAAGAAGATTTTTTTCTCAAAAGATTTTTTTCTCAGTTATGGTTTATTTTCGTTCCTTATCGTATCGCTTTTGAAAAAACCAGAACTGGGTAAAAAAGGCTCATTTAACTGCCGTTACGCAGCAACGTCAGCAAAATTCGTCACTCGCGTTTCTGGGCAACCATATCTTATAAATTTTTTTTTCCTCTTTCGATGACAGCAACAGCAGGAATGAAAGCTTGTCAGTCATGATCACTAGCCCGCGTATTCCTACGTGCTTTACCTCACACGTGGTTTTGCAGCTAGCCAATACTCATTCCTTAATGAGAAATCTGTTGCCCTGCCCGACGACTGTCGAGTGAGACAGCAACCAATCGTCTCTTAGCAACTGGAGCAGACGGTTTCGCAGAAGCGACTAAGAGGTTCGATCCCGACCGCGGTGGCCGTGTTTCGATGGAAGCGAAACGCAAAGGCGCCCGTGTGCTGTACGATGTCAGTGCACATTAAAGATCCGCAGGTGGTCGAAATTATTCCGGTGCTCTCCACTAATAATTGGTTTTTTGGGGAAAGGAAATGGCGCAGTATCTGTCTCATATATCGTTGGCCACCTGAACAGCGCCGTAAGGGAAGGAATAAAGGAGGGAGTGAAAGAGGAAAGGAATAGGTGCCGTAGTGGAGGGCTCCGGAATAGTTTCTACGACCTGGGTATCTTTAACGTGCACTGACATCGCACAGCACACGGGCGCCTTAGCGTTTTTCCTCCATAAAAACGCAGCCGCTGCGGTCGGATTCGAACCCGGGTACTCCGGATCAGTAGTCGAGCGCCCTAACCACTGAGCCACCGCCGTGGGTTGGAGCTCTCCACTACGGCATCTCTTTCCTCTTTTCCTCCAACCTTCCTCTCTTCACTTACCGCGAGATTTGGATCTCCTTCGAGACATGCGAGACAATTACGGCGCCATTTCCTTTCCTCAAAAACCAATTTCCAATTTTTCCCGTGTTGATCCGGCTACTATTTCTTAGTTTACTCTAGCAGGGACAATGGGATTGAAAATAAGTAGTTATCAGGGGCTGATTTTGTGAAGTCTGTTTGTGGATCAGTCGTTTTTGATGATTTTTATCCATGTTTTGAAAGAAAAAATAAATTGTTTATTTAAATTTGTCCTCGAATAAAGCGGCTTATTCACTACGAATTAGGAAGACGTCGTCGCATCGCATCATAAGACTACGTGTAATCAACACCATTCAGAAGGAAACACAAACGACTGAATTATTTTGTTGCAACACAAGCCACTAAGGGAAGCGGTATAGAAAATATCACCATTTGGTTTCAGACGTGTCCTGAGCTTTTCACTCCAGAGCAGTGAGGCGACAGATTTCTTGGAAGAGAAATTTGACATTATTACGTGGAATTTTTCACTTACAGTGCAGCAACAAGACAAAGGCACTTCGGAGACTGTTGGAAGAGTTGATGTTGATTACGCAAAAATATTATATTTAGTTGATCATGCATGCACTGCGCTGCTTGTATACAGGAGAAACTTGAGGCCTTGTGAACAGTCTTAATGTTCAAAACAACAAATACAGCATAATTGTATGGAATTCGGCGACCCTGATATAGGCCATGTTACCACTATCAAGGAATACAAATACCTACTGTTCTTATAATGTGCAGCCGTTGAATGGGAAACACAACAGTCCGTCATAACTTTTCGATCATCATGTAGTCGGAGCGTGTGCATCATGCATAAAAATACGCTCAAAACTCCAAAATCGCTACTGCCACGAGTGAACCAAGTATGTACTGCCTATTTCCAGTACATATTTCCAGTACATCAGTAGCATTATTACAGTCGCCACGCGGCCGCACAGAACCTGTGCCACACGCATAGCGCACTGCACGCAACTGACGTGTGGGACCCAACGAAGGGGAGACGGCGGAGCGGGGTAGCAAAAAGGGTGTCCCCACCCTGTACGCGGAGGCGAGCGAACATCCAGTCACCCTAGCCAAGCGAAGAGGAAAAGTAGCGGGCACCTACTTTACTCCTCGCTTAACTGCAACTTTTGTCATTTCCATGGTCATAATTACTAATGTGCCCCACAGTACATGTCTCCAGAGCACCCTTCTAAGACGACACCGTATTCACTAGATGCGCTTTTGTTCATTGAAGGGCGTCGAGCTAGCGTGGTGCATTGGTTAGCGTGCTCGTCCCGCACTCCGGAGACCCTGGCTCGATTCCTCAACACAACCAATTTCCTACTTGGTTTTATTTATTAATGTTTCTGCGACTTTTCGTTCACGGCCAACACCGCCGACGCCGAAACCGGCTCTTCTGCGACAAAGGGCCCTTAACGCTATCGAATTAAAAATTCATTAAGCAGAGTTGATATATCGAGCATGTTCATTGGTAGCTCGGTTCACACTCCAAAAGTGAGACCATTAGAGTCGCGGAAGTCCCTAGAAATCGCAGTCCCCGCGTGATACTCGCGCGCCGCTTATAAGGTGGGCGCCGGGCTGCGGAAGGCACCGAAAACAGGCATCATCCGAAGAAGCGCACAGTTTTGACCAGCAGCGAAGCAAAACACAGCTAGCTGGAGGAGCGAGCATTTAAGGGCAGACCATAGTGCTTTTTTGCGCACTTGCGCTTATAGGATTAAATTTCTGCGCTTTTTTCGGCCACACGTGAAGCAAATCAGATAACAAGGCTGCGTTAAGTGCAACTAGCAATTAAGGAACCTTGTGAGCCAGATGCGCAGTGCTTGTTAAGAATTTGCTCCAGCATTTATGGCAAACGCATTAGCTGATGGCTGCACTTATTCGGCGCACACTGCTCTTATTGTAACGTTGTCTTGGCGCTGCTGGGCGCCAAAAAGGGCGTGCTGTTGTCGTTCTAAAGCTGGTAGCAGTTCCATTCAAACTCAACCGGCTATTTATGCTCCGTGTGCAGCTCTACACAGAGGCTCGGCAAACTTAAGGGGAGCAATGCTATGACGCAAACTCATATAATAATCCAATAAATTTCAGCAGTCGTCCTCGGCTAAGACACATACAGCCTATTTCCTTTTATTCGTTCCTGCAAACTGCGCGCCTGGCAATGTATAACGCTGACTCCTAAGCCACCGGTAAGGCTCTCGCTCGGATATAGCCTGAAATTGCATTTGGTGACCTTTTTTTTTATCAAAAGCAAAACGCTATCTGGGAATGCATTAGAGTAGATAATAAATAGTAATTGCGCCGCTCTTTGTACACATTTTTTTTCCTTCCGCAGCTAGCGAACTGTGTCGTTTACTCGAAACGAGTTAAGAGTAACGTTTCATACATTACAGACGGAATCAGTTCGGTAAATGACCCAGTTTAGCTTAAGAACGAAGCAAAAAAGGGAGTACGACCAACAAAAGGCGACGAAAAACGCCAATCATTTTCTGTTTTATGTCTGTTTTATGTTGTCTGTTTTAAGTGCCGCCTTTCGTGCACTGAGTTTTCATCGGCAGTAAAGCGGCAAATTTCATAATTAACGGTGACAAGCAGGGCGACGCAATCAGCCGGGCTCCTCTCACTCCTTGTTTACAGGAAGTATATAGATACCTAGATTAAGAATGGAGGTCTCCAGACACCGAGATAGGGAAGAATTCCTAATAGTAGTTTATTAAAAATAGGTTTCTCAACTGCAACTCGCCGTTTACAGTGGTTCTTGTTAAGTAACTAATAAATTAAATCGCAAGGCCTGGCCAACGGCCTCGACAGTCAAAGCAGAAGAGTGGGTCTTAAAACGACAATGCGAAAAACTTTTTTAAGTTTACAATGCTCTTGGAAGGGAACAGTTGTTTCCGATAGGCAGCGAAGTGTTGAAAGTTAAGAAGAAATAGATCTCCTAGGTCAAGGTGGTGACGCTGATATGAGCCGCGAGACTGAACTAGGAGTACAGGAAAGGGCTGAACTCCATTTAGTGACTACACTCAGATTATGAATTGCAGCTTACCAATAAGCCCTATAATAAGAGGGGAGGAGGAGGAACAGGAGCGGCAGGGAGGTTAATCCGAAGCATAGCCGGTTTTCTACCTTGTACATGGCGAAAGCGGTGAGGGGATAAATAGATGACGGAGAAAAAAGAATAGCTGGATAATGAAATCACTATGTAAAGTCAGCAAGCGTTCGGTAAGTCACAGCCTCTTGTGCGGGCACAGAATTGTTAAGAAACGGAGCAGTGCGTTGGAGGGCTTCACCGCCGATGATCGCCGCGGCAGGTGGCCCAGAATCTTCATTTCCTTCGGTGGACTTCAACCTAGACGCTCCAGCGCGCAGCAGAGAGACCTCCTTTCGGCACTGTAGGCAGGGCATTCACAAAGAATGTGGGCTATAGTCTCGTAACACCCACAGATGGCACATGCAGGGCTATAAGCCATACCCAGTAAGAGGGAGTAATGGTTGGTAATGTTCAACAGTCTAGAAGGAAAACTGCAGTTCACAACTGGCAGCGAGGTGCTGGAAGTGGTAAAAAAATACGTCTACTTAGGGCAGCTAGGTAGTGGCATCTGATCCGCATCATGAGGGGGAAATAACTAGAAGGATAAGAATAGGATGGAGCGCATATGGCAGGTTCTCTCAGATCATGAAATGCAGGTTACCAATATCCCTGAAGAAAAAAGCGTACAACAGCTGTATCTTGCCGGTACTCACCTACAGGGCAGAAACGTGGAGGCTAAGAAAAGGGGTTCAGCTTAAGTTAAGGACAACGCAGCGAGCCATGGAAAGAAAAAATGATATTGTTAAGTAGCGGCCAGCCGAAGCTAGGGACGCGATGATGGATGACAATGAGATGATTTAATGGCTGCTGGCCTAGTACGAGCGCTCCTGCCCGCCCACTGCACAGTTCGACGTCTCCTTCGTCACACTACCCGGGGCCACCAAGCGATCGTCTCGATCGGCGACAAAGGGAAGCGCGAAGTGGTTACGGGCTTAAGAGGATGGTTAGACAGGAACGAGAAAGGGGTGAGATGCTGGCCGCCACGATAAATAAGATGGCTGAATGGTTCCTGGTCTTGAAGCTTCCGGGCCGCAGGTCAGCAAGAGCCGACGGTCGAGGCCCCAGGACGCGCCGAACGGCCTGGGCAGGGGATCTTCAGATGTAAAAGGCGTCTCGGGTCGGTGGGGTCGGCAGGTCAGGTCCTTGCGTCGGGTTCACTTCATCGTGTGGAGTGGTCTGGGCGGGGGACGGGCGGGGGGGGGGGGGGGGGCAACGGCGAAGTCGGTTCGGGTCTGAAATGCTGGGGCACGGCCGAGCGATGCACGCCAAGAACTCACGGCTGACGACCACGGCTGACACAGGACGCCGAAGCACCCCGGACCAGGATGTCGATGGTACCCCGCAAGCTCCACCAAATGTTACGTGGCGGCCAGCCGAATAAAGAGACGCGATGATTGATGGCAATGAGATGATTTGATGGCTGCTGGGCTAGCGCGAGCTCTCCTGCCCGCCCTCTGCACAGTTCGTTGTCTTCTTCATCACAATATGAGTAACGTTAAGAGACCGGAAGCGGCAGAGTGTGTGAGAGAACAAACACGTGTTATTGACATCCTACTCAAAATCAAGAGAAAGAAATGGGCTTGGGGAGGGCATGTAATGCGAAGGCAAGATAATTGTTGGTCCTTAAGTGTGGCGGAGTGGATGCCAAGAGAAGGCAAGCGTAGCAGGGGGCGTTAGAAGGTTAGCTGGGCGGATGAGATTAGGAAGTTTGCAGGCATAAAGTGGGCGCAGCTGGTAAATTAAAGGGTTAATTGCAGAGACATGGGAGATGCTTTTGCCCTGCACTCTGCAGTGGGTGTAGTCAAGCTGATGATGATGATGATGAATGGTTGGTGTAAGCTACACCAAGCCAGAGGTGACATAGCAAATTTGTGACGCGTAACGAACGCTATTTTTGACAACTAGAATAATGTTTCATGCAGCAATCTTTGTATTAACACACCAGCATTTTTCGTAACTTAAGCATCGCTCTCTGCATGGAGGTACGTTTATGACATAGCCGTGTCGTCGTTGTCGGCACCGAAATATAACCCCTTATTTCTTTGGGTGGTGCTCCTCTGGTCAACGGGTCCGCTGTCGATTGAAGTCGCCAGTAACAGACCACACCCCAACCCTGGTTATTCAATTGATTGGCTATTTACTTAGCTCATTATCCTCATCGCAAGCACCAACTCAGCATTCTATGTATGCGACATCTGACGGCCCTATATGGGGTTGCACGTTGTGGCAGCGTCAATGTTTTCGTTGTGTCAACGTGCATAAGTGGCTCTTGACTTCACAAGCGCTTGTTGAACCGTTATGCTACAATTGGGCTAAGACAGAGGAAATCGCCGTAATATCACGCAAAGGAGCAATTATCAGCAATGTTATTTATCTTGCTTTCAACAACGAGAAAGAGATGGGTGAAAGGAGTGAATTACGAAAGAACATTAAGGCGACTTCGGTATATTAATCTCCTACACTACTGCTTTTCGGGTTATCGGCTGTCTGCGAAACGTAAGGGATAATCATCATCGCTCAAAAATGTGTAGCACACGATGACATTGCGTTGAGAGCATCCATTCCATCCTTCTGATATTGTAGGTTTCGGTAGCCGTTGACAAGTTGGACACGAAAGTATGTCGCACCGAGGACACAAAGCAAACTAAGAATGTGCTTTCGCATATAAGAAAAATAGTCTTGATCGGTAACGACAGAAGCGGGAGTAACTTAGGACTTTTCTTAAAATCCATATTGTCCTTTTTCACGGGCAAAAGCGCCACCCCCCTCATCATTGTCACCTGATTCAGCCAGTCAACGCGGCAATACACAGCAGAGTATAGCATATAGTGAAGGATGATATACAAACACCGCTGGTGCATCCCTCAAACTGAAAAATGACAACTTTTTAGGTGGCTTAGAGCATGCTCAGCTTTTATTTGGAACGAAAATTGCTTCAGTGCCTAACGCAGCTAAGAAAACACTATTCTCGGGCGCCACACTAAACGAAACTCTGGCGAGAACGAAGCAGCTGAAAAACGAATCAGACTTAACAGACATTATCCTGTTTGTTTTCGCTTGTTTCACGTCTGCTCTTCTTGCGCTGCTGGTAACCGTGAACAATCACCATCCTGTACATCAGCATTATTGTCCGGAAGAAGTAGGCCTATTTCGTCATATGTAATGCTTTTCAGATCCTGCTCTTCTATACCTCATTTAAAGACTGGCAGACTGAGCATGAAGGCAATATATTATACTTTTCATGAAATATTCGCTGTCTTTCTCCACTCTGGCACCGTTCAAGGCACGGGCCATGTCTGCCTTGAAATCTCCGATATCCGCCTGTGAGATGTATTTGTTGAAGTCCAGCGCTTCAACCATGGAATCTGGAAGAAAGTAGCAATAAATAAATGACGTTCACTCGACACTGCCTTGCAAGAAAAAAAAAACAAGACTGTCGGGGCAGTAAAATTAAGAGCATGGCTCCTATTCCAATTCCCGTACGCTTTGACATGTTAAATTAAATTTAAGCCAAGTCTGTGGCGTCGCAAGTTGGAGCTGACAGGGAAAAAATGACTTATTGCGTGAAAATTCATTCAAAATGAACAGTGAAAGTTCTGGACCTCATTACATATCACTCCGAGTTCGGTCGTTCTTTTTATTTTTATTTTTTGCGGCGTAGCTCTTACATCTTTAGAATTGTAGATACTTTTATGGACATTATCAGTCAGTATCTTTGAGGTGGGTTGTTTGTCAATTATTAGAACGTGTGATATCACACATAATGAAATATATCACTCAGAATCATATCCTTTTTCCAAACCAGCATAGATTCAGGGCTGCCGTTGTTGTGAATCCCAGCTGTTCGCACTGGCTTCAGACCTTCACCCCAATTTAGAACAGATAAGGCACAACTAATGACAATTTTATAGAATAAAAAGGAACGTTTGATCGTGTGTCCCATAACCGCCTGACATATAAAGTAAACAGCATTAACATAAATAATAACGTTTTTAAACGGGTAAAAGAGTACCCCCAAAACTGATTTTAATCAGTCATTACAAACGACGTTAAATTCTCTCCTCAGTTTGCAGAGCCTGGTGTCCCCCAAGGATCTGTGCTTAGACTAATATTATTTTTAATATACATAAACGATATTGCATCCAACATCACATCATCAATCACATTACTCACTGCTGATTGTGCAATTTACCATACAATCTCTAATCTCACTTACTGTGTTACGTTACAGAAAAACTTGTCTGAATGAGGTAGGTAGTACTCTGAATGGCAAATCACCATCAACACCAAAAAAAGAGTAAGTTAATGTGTTTCAGTACCCACTTTCACGTTTCGTCAAAGGCCTGCGCCATCAGCAATACTGAGAGACTGTTGATGTTTGAAATAGGAATGTAGTTAACCCCAAATCTGGCGTGGAGCACAAATATCAATCACGTTCTGATAACAAGTATAAAAATTGAAGTTATATTCGTTCATTACTTTTTAAAGCTAACAAAGATACACAACTAGTTCCTTATGCCACATTGGTCAGGCCGAAGCAAGAATATGCGTCATTCATTTGCTATCCTCATTAAGAGAACCTTATTAACAAAATCAAGACACTGCAAAAGAAGGCCACTCGAGTCATCGCATGTCATTACACACGTTTCTCAAGCGTCACTGTAATAAATAAAAACATTAACCTCCCTACGTTGGAAAGCAGACGTAAGGTATCGCGCGTTGCCTTTTTCCATAAATTATATTTTAGCCTCACATCCTACTCCGCACGGCTTATTAGGCCTGCTATTTGGACATTTCGTTGACCTGACAACAATGAAAAAATCGGACCTCCATTTGCGCGAACAGACGCAGACGTTTTTTTCACCTGTTGGTGAGATAACGGAATGCCGTCCGCATTTATGAACTTAACACTATTGATTGCGATATATTGCTTTCGGTACTAAAATACAGTCTGACAGAGTAGGCGTGCTAGACTTATCTTTTGGCTGGTTTGTTCTCGATTCTTGGCCTTTTTGTGTTTTTTTCTTCAAAATGGTTTCAGTAAGTTTTATTCTATTCTCGCATGTTTTAAATATGGCATATTGTATTTTTTCTTCAAAAGTGTTTAAGTAAGTTTTATTCCATTCTCGCATGTTCTAAATCAGGCATATTGTATTTCTTATTGTCGAATCCTTAAACTTTTGTAGCGACAGCTACATGACGGTAGCATTTCGAGCCTTCAGCGTGGCGGCGCTGCCACCCTTTGGCTGCGCGCTACCATGTGGCTTCGCCGCCACGCTGTCACGTGGTTAGCCACGTAGTGCGGAGTAGCTGCCAGCGGCGCAGCGCCGTGGCTGATCACGAGGTTTGCCACGTGGTTGGTCACGTGACCAAGTTCCACTCAGCCAGCTGTAGCTATCGCGTCACTCCAGGTTTAACCAGAGCTAAACCACCACCATTTTTTTTATGATGTATTCCTGCATGCTCTTCAAGTGTGGCTATATTTAGATTGTATATTGTTCATTGTATTTATTGCGTGATGCTCCCTTTTTTCATGTATGCCCACATGGACGTTTAAGGTAAATAAATAAGAAATATACCCGAATGATGGCATTAATGCTACAGATTTAGGTTTTGGTGGCTCTTCCGGCTGCATCAAGGAGGGCATTTGGTACTAACGAATGTATCTATTTATTCTGCTGTTTGTTGTTAATCTCCCATTCGTCACGAGCACATGTGATACCAATGTCGAACCCTGCAGTTGAAGGCGCCCGTTTCAAGTGATTAAAGAATGAAACAAATCAAACGGGAAATGATTCGGTACAAAATGGGGCAAAGGAAAGTAAAACGCTACATTAAAATAAAAGTACATTATTAAACGAGTAGTTACAAACCACGACCAAGAACGTACAAGCCACAATAATAAGAAAAGCAAATATATATTAGCAGTGATGCCCTTGTTGCGATTTGATTGGCTTGACGATATCGAGAATGGGCTATATCAACTGCAGTGGCTGCACAAATTGCACTGTTGCGTCATTTTTATGAGAAAAGGTCGGATTTGGTATTTATATGAAAAATTAGGTGCAAGAAAAAAGGTGAACAAAGAAGCTAAACTCCGCTTAATATTGAGAGCAGAGATCACTTCGTTTGCCCAAAAAGAGTGCCTATCCTTTTTCTTGAGAATCTTAATAGAGAATATTTATTGTGAGGTCTGAATTTTTAGCAATAAAGCCCCATACTATATAGTTCAACGAAAAAACTGTCTCAGTCGAAACTTAGGCGGACGGCTTCCCGACACGCTCAGTTGGTACACGTCTGCTCAACATCGCATATAAATACAAATGACGCATATTATGAGTATGTGATGGCAGTTAAGTGAATCTTACCTGCGCATATGTCGACATTTGGGAAGCGCCATTCCGTGTCGTACACATGTAATGCAATACATTTTAGTCCCGCTTCAGATGCCATCAGTCTGATATCAGACTCGACTTGTGTCTTGCTTTTCCGGAAGTGAAAACTAAACTGCTTTGAAAACTGTGACCTTGGGTCCTGTAAAGAATCAAGCAGGAATTCAGAACGCCTAGTCGCTGTCTAGTGGGGATATCTGTTATGTCTTCAGGAAGCAAAAATTGCGCCATCGCCTTGTAGCAACTAATCGCTTCCTAAATGAGCGGATACTTTTTCAACAAGCTGTGCTCCAGTGCACGAACTACCCGTGGCAATTATATGACATGCAGTTTTATCCTTGGGCAAGATCAGCGGCCTTATTTACGATGCGTTTTTTGTAGAAAGCTGAAGTTTGAATGTAATTCATATAACAATGATGATTCAAACCTTGCGCTTTCTAAAGCTTTGTTGAGCACGCATTTAGTGCGCGATGTTAATTACGATGTCCAGTGCGCAACCAACTACAGCGCTGGGTCGCAAGAAAAGTTACCTGATCTTGCGTTGTATTATTAGGACTTATTGGTGCTTTCGTGCTCACCCGTTCCCGCTCTGTGTTTATTGCTTTCATTTCAAAGAATCGAGTATGCCTCTTCTGGTGTGCCGTAACAAGGGAACGATACAGCGTCACGAGGTCATTTTACAACAATGACTTTAAAAAATTCGGCAACAGTGGCTTATAGTAAGTGCGCTCATAATTATATTCACAGCGTTACGTGTTGTATCGATCACACATTTTTAGTATACCCATCATGGCGTGTTGTGTTATGCGCAGCCTCTGGGTAATGGGAGCCTATCCAGTGGTTCAAAGATCAGCAGTGTGAGGGTTTGCGTTTCAGAACATAAAACCTTTTGAAACCTCTTTTACATCTCGTAAAGTAATGTATATATAAAATGCTGCTTTTCCTCAAACTATAAGACTTTTACATGATAAAAGTACTCAATTTTTATGAGACAAACGCGCGTAACCCATACCAAATAGTGTCATTAAACAGCTGTTTCTTAAGGGTTGCCAAATTCCTGGCTGCTTCAGAGTAGAAATGACACCGCCCTGGTTGAAAGCTCTGTTCTTCAATACACAAAAAAGCAATCCTTGCCGTGTCAGGTTATATCAGCAAAAGCTGCAGTATATTCATATCGACCATTTTTGCGGTTTTCGGTTGCTTGCCTTCACCAACTAACTTTAGACAATCGTGTAGTCGGCATTTACATATGAGCCACAAGTCCGCATTAGCGTGGGTCAAGCTGAAATCATCCGTCGGGAAAGTGTACACCACTGAGCACTGATTTCTTAAGCCTTAAGGTTCTGTTCTCATTCCTAAAATTGACATCACAAAATTTCCACAGCAGCGTCTATCGAGAAGCATGGACACCCAGAGGTAACTTCAGCCACAACTATTGGATAGGGCCACGCTTTTAACTTTAACGACGTTTACAAAGTCATTCAGCTCCCTTAAAGTAAAATGTTTATATACTCACCGGAATCAAATTTGCCCAGCGTTTCATCAAATACAGCTCGAGCCAAGCATCAAATGGCGCGGTCGAAACGGCCGCTGTGATTAGGCACTCGCCGGAATTTGGTGTCAGCAAACGGGCCAGCTCCTTGAAGGCCTTGCGTTCATCTTTCACGTAATGAAAGGTGAGAAATGAATAAATCCTATTGAAGCGGCCATATCTGGCGACAAGGTTTCCAGCGTCTTCTCTGCAGAAGTCGAATACGTCAAACATTATGTTCTCGTGCGCCGAGTTTTTTCGCGCGAATTCCACCATGGTCGGGGATCTGTCGACCGCTAGGAGATTCTTACAAGGGTGGGAGCGCGGGACCAGATAGTTTTTTGTGAACGTGCCAGGGCCACATCCAATGTCCAAATGCATATGATCTTCACCTGGAGTTTCAAGGAACACAATCTTCTCTAGGGCGGATGCATCTTCATTTCCTGTATATGATTTTAAATAATTGTACTTCTTGGGATCCAAGATGTTGCAGTTATCCGCGCGGCAGCACATGGTAGGGCACGAAATCACTGTAGTATAGGAGTATAGGTTCTAGGTTTAGCTTAAAGAGCTCTGGGGAAAATGTGAAGGAAACGACCATTCTTGACCTTATAAAGAAATCTGACCAGGTGAGTGCCTTAGTGACGGCGATAGTTGCAACAAACACTGAAAAAGGACACAAGTAGACCTGCCGTATTCTTGTAAAAGCGCCTATAAACCTAATCGGGCAGCCGAGCATTGTGGGGGCCATAAAGATATGCGAGATATTGTGTCTGCTTACCTTGGTAGGATGGCGAACAATTTACAGAGCTCGCTAGATAGCGGATCTTGGTTTTGTGTGTATTAGACCTAGATATGTGGTACATGCTCACATACTTACCTCTGGATGGGATTCCTTGATGTTGCAAAAAAAGGATAAGTATTTCTATAGACTTGAAAAAAAATTTCACTCAGGACACTTGCTTTTCACTCACAAGTGTAACTTTCGCCTGAACTGGCGCAATACCTTTTGCATTTTCCCCGTCGAAACGAAGTCCAGTGCAGAAAGTGCACTAACGCCACACGCGATCAGGATACATGGGCTTCGGCCGTTCCGAAGAGGCTAGTAATAATTGGTTTTTTGGGGAAAGGAAATGGCGCAGTATCTGTCTCATATATCGTTGGACACCTGAACCGTGCCGTAAGGGAAGGGATAAGAGAGGGAGTGAAAGAAGAAAGGAAGAATTAGGTGCCGTAGTGGAGGGCTCCGGAATAATTTCGACCACCTGGGGATCTTTAACGTGCACTGACATCGCACAGCACACGGGCGCCTTAGCGTTTTTCCTCCATAAAAACGCAGCCGCCGCGTTCGGGTTCGAACCCGGGAACTCCGGATCAGTAGAAGAGGCTAGTAGTAATGTATGTAAGCCCGATGCAACTACCACAGCTAATATCTGTTTCCAGCCCACGCTGACACGCTCAGCTGCATCAGATACAGGCATAGCCGTTGCAGGGGTTATCCTGGCACTGGCCCTTTTGTCAGTGTCTTGCAGTACTGGAGCAAGCGCAGGTAAGATTTTCTTTTAAATGTTTATCTTGGTTCCCGTTTCGCGCAATCCTCCGTTTTTGCTTGTAATATTTACATTTACAACATAGCGAGCACAAAGATGCTAGCAGAGTGCAGAGTTGATCTGAGCGCTAGACAAAAGTTTGATATACGAGAGTCAGCGTCGTCTAAAATCATCCCTCGTTTGAGCGAGTTCGTTGCATCTGACATTTGCTTGAGAAGTGAGCCTACCTCGTTTTCGTCTTCTGGTGATAAGATAGCTCCACCGTCAATCGTGGGGCACCAGTCAAAGCTCATGTCCTCTTCCCTTATCAACTTCCACTCTTTACCCGATTTTGTAGCTCTGGCTGGTTCATCGCATCGATCGAATAGCATGTCAACGTTTTCCTAGCCGTGGCAATGCCTCCGTTTCAGACGTGTATGCGCTCTATCAGCCATCTTCTCTATCAGCCATCAATCATGCCTGTACCGCCGTGATGTGCGGCATTTGATCAAATGCAGTGGATAATATCGCCAATATTCGTTCATGATGTTTTATAGCGTATTGCTGTGTTTGTTGTCGCCAGTTTACTCTCCCATCATTGTTTGCCTAACGATATATAAGTAAAGTTGCGATAGCTACGCACAGCGAGATCATTCTGAACAGACTGGTTATCGATAAAACCGCTCTTCCGATGCTGGAGGCTGTCCGAGAGGGTGCGAGAATATTGTCTGTAAGTTACCAGTTATCAATAAATTTATCGTGGTCTAGAGTGGCGGACACTATGGTCGCGAAGGCCGTCGATTCCATTGCAGGTATCCCAACCGCCTAGTTACTGTCTTAGCGCGTGCACAAGTTCGCGGAATAAACGGGTACATTTTAGTGCCAGATCGCTTGTATAACTGCATTAGCTGCGCACAACACAACTTTGTAACATTCCATTTCATCAGTCATGTCTCTCGAGTTACCGATATATGTGCAACATATATATAGTAATGCGCCTAATTAAATCAGTTCACGCGAGATGTAATATAAAAGCTTCTAAAATCTTTTATGCAATCCACTGCACACATAGCTTCCAGAGGTTACATTTTGGAACCATGCACGTATTAATGTGAAAATTTTCCGTCAGTAATTCCAAATATAATTTCGTGTTCATTTTCACATGTGCGCGAAAATTATAAATTTACCGACAGGTGATTGCCGGGCGTAATTGGGCCTTGGATGAAATTTTTGTTTACCAAAAAAGAATAATATACTAAATAAAAACAAAATACTACATCTTTCTGTGCACAGGCTTAGCGTAACTAAAGTAAAAAATTATAGAAATAAGGTAATGAGCGATGACGCGGTGTCGTGAAAACCGCGAGTTCACGTAGGAAAGCGAGGCGATATATCTGTCCAGTAATGTGGTCGCTCACAGAAGGGCAGTCGATATGCTTAACCAGAACGTTTGATCATCAAATTTATTAGCAATGGCTTACGGCATTCTTATAATTAATTGCAATACGGAGCTCAGCCCTGTGCCTTACGTGTGCAACTATTTCGCCTTTCGCATCCTTCGCGGGGCATTTAATTAGAACTTAACTTCAGCTATGAGGCCGTCTAATACCATTAATCGAAATGACTGTTATCAAATGAGATGGTTTTCTAACGAGAACTGCAACGAATTTTTGGCTGTAGTTCGCCTCTTTTATATTTAGGCTCGCTCGCGGCTAGTCAAATACACCGCGCTCTCTAAGGTGGACTGCCTTTGCGTATCTAGTCATCAGCCTTTTATCGCGAAAACACTGCTACTTCACCGCCCCCCCCCCCCTCCCCCCCGCTCCTGTTTTCCCGGCAATCTGCTTTCAGGGTGAACACCCGTGCCTCGCCCAGGCAATGAAGAGATTGAGGCAACAAGCTAGGAGAAAGATAAAGAGGGCAGGGGCAACAAGGATTTGGTACCCCTCTTTTACGAATTGCATCACTCGAGAGCCCACAGCCGCGCCGTTAATGTGCGGAGAGCTTGATAAGTAGGAAACCTCGTCGGTCATTTACATCTGGCGGCGCTAGTGTCGGAGGAAATGTCAGTCGGGATGTGCGGCAGCGCAGAGGTCCTTCAGCCTCTCGCACTGTAAGCAGCTTGATCGCTTGCGGAAGAATGACTGTTTTCTTCTGAGAAATGCGAGCCCTCGCGCGTTATCACTCCCCGTTTAGCGTGCTCCATCCCGCTGCCGGGCGGAATTCCAGGATTCCACTCGAGCAATGATATCAGGCAACAGCGACGACACAGAGGCTGTTGGGTCAACGACCAAAGGCAACGCTTGAAAGTATAGTGTCAGAAAAGAAAAATCGAAGCGCCAGCACAGCTCGTCCTTCAGAAAAGCGAGCTCGAATGGCGGGACAAGAACTTGCTCGGTTCAACCGGGATCGAGAAGCTGATGCAGCAGACTATCCTTGCGCTGGGGAAGAGCAAAGGCTTCAGCATCAGACGGCCAGCGAAGAACTAAAGCAAGACATTATTTCCGAAAACGTTCACCACAAAAGCATTCAGGAAGAATGACTCCTGCTTGAGCACATTGTCCGCTTTAGATGGTTTGATCGTCCTTCAAGTCATTCGTTAATGTATTGACATGGTGTTGAACACAATAGAGCAGAAAACCATATTGCTTCTCATAAGAACTATTTGTAAGTTGGTTTGCTGCAGTATTGCATTGTGTAAACACACGTACTTTTCTGGTGTGAAACTCAAATAATTTCCACTCACGTACGCTGGATTAGCACCACTACTAATTATTTTCAACTTTGATATTGCTAACAAGCCCCGATAGCCTCATACTTAAAACTCAAAGGGAATTATACTTCAGTACCTGAAATAAGTGCAAGACTTCTGTGATATCGACGAGTGTTAAAAAAGAAAATTATTTTACCTACAGTGGTACACTTGCGAAGATCACGGCTGTCACGGAAATCCTAAGTGATTTTTATTTCATCTTCTGGTGTGGACCTATAAGAAATTAATAGTGTAAACATTTTGCCTTAAAAAATGATTTTCTACAAAGTGGAATAAAAAAGATGCGCACATCGCCAGTGGGAACGCAATCCACGCGCACGGTGCCCTACCCCACTAGGCCATAGCAGCGACTGCGCAGCCTTCTACTCGCGGCAACAGTGATGCTTCTTTTAA
Source organism: Amblyomma americanum (assembly GCA_030143305.2). Taxonomy (NCBI): domain Eukaryota; kingdom Metazoa; phylum Arthropoda; class Arachnida; order Ixodida; family Ixodidae; genus Amblyomma; species Amblyomma americanum. The sequence continues at coordinate 253,311 of JARKHS020007427.1, forward strand.
CCTCACCTTGAGAGTAAGCATCAGCGCCTCTCTCCCACCTTTGTGAAAAATCTCTGATGCTTACAATCCAACGAATACTGCGTGAAGGAAAAACCTTGTAAAGGTTCTTAGCGAACAAGGATCGGTTAAAAACGGACTCGTTATAAATTGCTTACGAAGAAAGCCAACTGTCATCGTAGCCAAGCACACAGTTTAAAAACTTTTTTTTCCTACCCAAGTCTTCACATTTTATTCGGGTGACTGTAGCGGCTACGGATAGTATGCAGTGCTAGACAGAGACGTAAGCCTTTCATAGAAATTTGCACATTTGGAGCTTCTGACCAATGTAACTTGTCCTCCTAAGGCTACCTTTTAGTATGACTACCGTTAGGTCAGCTGCAATTCATCATGAATATAAAAAGCTCAAAGGGGCCCCGCCAAAGATGTAAAACGTATATCTCACTGTGATGTTGAGGTCAGTGAAAAACAAACTGTAATAATTTGATATGCGCTACCGCTTTCTCTTTCGCGCTTAAGTGACATAGCAAGTATGTGCGTCCCTTTTCAACCGTGACACTAGTGTTCCTGTCACTCCTCCTGCAATCACTGTCGTCACAGTGAGTACCTCTTCGAACGTATAGTTACAGTGCCAGGCATGGCTTTAAACCGAGTGTTGCAACAACCGCCTCGCTTCAGACATCCACATCTTCAACTATGACCACCAGTTCGCCCGAAGCCGGAACCACATCGGGAGGGACAACCACAGAGGGAACCACTACACCTCCTCCGGCTGCCGAGACGACGACGTTGTCTTCGGCAGTGACAACCACGGCACGGGAGCAACTGCACCTGCTCAAGTAACAACATCCTCTGCGCAAGGTTCCTGCATACAGGCATGTGTGTCTGATGTTATGGGCCTAAGTACGTTACGAATACAAACCAAGCAATATTATTCAGTTTCACTGATAATTATATCTTTCTTTTCTATGATTTTGTACAACAGCTATTTGTGATAATTTATTGATGTAACTTGCGTAGCGTCCTATTATGTGTGATTTGCTATGTGTCATTTCTGTGCAACAGTATTTGCAATACGTTTGTGTACAAGTGTTAAATGTCGCATTTTTGTTATCTTTTGTGATTACAGGCGGCACACTTTATTATTTTATTGTAAGATCTGTATTGTATCTGTACCACTGTGGACTGTTTAGGATCAGAGGCCTCGTCAGGCACCACCAGCCTTTAGCCTCTGTCCCTGCATCAGGCTCTTTGCTTTTCTGATGCTGAAATAAAAGAATGAAATTAAATTAAATTCAAATAGTTGTCCTTCTAGGTAAACTTCAAGAATGCTTTTAATCGTAAACAATATTGACAAACGATTACGACAGTTTTTAATGCGAGACATAAGCGCAGCTCTTCGCACGTCGCCTGCCATCGCTGGCAGGATGCGTGTTACGCTGATCGCCACACTCCGGGATTTTCCCGTGAAAGCCAGCTTCCAGGTGGCGTTTCGCTCTGTTACTTGAACAAGAGCTTACACCGTCAACGCCGACGACAATGCGGCGTGCAATAAGAGGTTCTCAAGAGCTGCACTCTAGATACGTCTTACAGTTGCATTTCTACAAGCATTCCGGCATGCGCAAGATGTTTATCAAAACGTTCTAGGGAATCCATACAGTAGACAATTAATAAGCTTCAAACTTCAAACCACTGAGGCACCATGGCTGATGCTTAAAAAGCCTTTAAGATTAAAAACATCATTCTCTAAGCTCTCCGTGATTACATGAATTTTGGCCTTTCTAATATTTATTATAACGAGTACGAAGACCAGAAATTTTTTATTCCGTATTATTTTTTTAGATCGCCCGTTAATGCATTTTTCGACTCTGCTCAATTCTCTTTTCCCTCTCTGTTTCTCATGTGTCAGTGGGCACACCGAACTATAAGAATAGTTTGTAACTGTTTTCATATTTCAATCATTACTTTCATTTCCTTTGGTTTTTATAGCTGTGCTAATGTTATGGTTGTCTAGACCGGATGCAAGGGATGCGCCAAAATCATCTGCAGAGATCTACTAAACTCACACGATAAAAAGAACCCAGACGCCCAGCAAGTGCAGTCACTCGCTAATTTTTAAGTGTGTGAAAGCAGCATCTGTGCATTTATCAATTTTTCAAATTTTTATTGCCGGAGAAATGTTAATAAAATTTCTCTGCAGAGCATTGATAAACTACAGCTGAAACTGAGAGCGCCTTTCCTCTCTGGGATCATATGTCTTCGCGGTCCACGAAGCGTCTAAAAGGTGCTGTGCTTTCAACTAGCGGTTTCTAGATAGGTTGCCGACATATCTTTTGAGTTACTGTCGACGTGGTAGCCACTTCACAATTTATATACGGAATTAAAATCGAAGTAAAAGTGATGAACAGAATGCCCGTCGTTCATTTTCACCGCCAGCATTTAAACCGCCATCATTACCTCTAAGTAACGGTACCGAAACCTGTCCATTGCAATTAAATAGCCACCATAATCGTCTAAAGAGCCAGTGATAAAATTCTAAATTCGAAAGAAAGTCAGGCAAGAACGCGTGATCTGTCAACTATTCACTGCATGCTTACAGGAGGTATTCAGATGTTTGCATTCCAAAGAGGTCATGATAAAGTAATGAAGAATACCTCCGCATTCTGCGATTCGCAGATAACTTTGCCTTGCAATGTAACCAAGGAGGCAAACTGCAAAGGATGATAAATCACCTAGAAAAGCCTTGACAGATCGGCAGGTCTGACTATAAATACGAAGAAATAAAAAAGCAAAATTGAAAACTCTTATGAACATCAGGTTACGGGCCGCGGGTATGAAATAACTAGCTGCAAATTGATCGGGTAGAGAATTTTGCGGGTATCCTCAGCTGCTTATTAGTATTTTAGCAATACATTTGAGTAGGACATTGTACAACGGGATATTACAGGCCCTCACCTATGGGCTGAAAACTTCGAGGCTAATGAAAAGGTTTCGACTGAAACGATGTATAACGAATAGAAGTGCAGAAGACAGAATTCAGAAGACGCGATATATTTGAAGCGCAAGTACCGAAAAAAGTAGAAAAAGAGCTACTGCACCTCCCTTTAAGTGAAAGATTTCAGGCACGATTGATGATAGTGATATAGGACAGTGGCTAGAATAGAACGCCAGCAAGTGTGTCTAGATTTGAATAGAGGACCTTTCAGCTCTTTTCCAAAAACAGGCGCCTCCGTCAGAGCGAGATTATATAGCTTAGTTCATAGATTCTGCTGAGCGATAGTTCACTGTTCAGAAATCCTAAGGCGGGAACAAGGAACAGGCGTGGGCTGCTGCACGCCTGCTGCACTTTCCCTACTTCACGAAAATCATGGAGCTGCAGACATGTCGCAAGCGGTATAGACCTCTAGTGCATGCTGTCGCGGTCCTGCCTCATATTTGCGAAATCATAGTCTGGAACTTCTGAGACGATCAACAACCAATGACTACCGCATCTGAACATGCTTTGAGTCTCGAAACTTGCAATAAACTTCCACGAGGCTCGGAATAAGTGCGCCAGTTCTCACCCACCAGTACATATAACAACATTTTCAACTATTGAGGCCCAAAGACTGCATGCTAATCAGCGTATTGTGAGAAGATTGCACCGCTGTTATTAATGTGAAGATGTTTATTTTTATGTCACTGCAATTTCCAAGCCGTTCTCGTTAAGCTCAGCAGTGAGAAATATAAAAATTAAAAAATGGAGAGAAATTATTTTGAAAGGAGAAGATCATTAGTTTTTTCAACCTAAACATATTATTTCGAATACCTATAATGTACTTCTCTAGGCGAAGGTTTCGATACCATGTAAGATTAGCCGAGGGTAATTGTCCTTCTTTTGTCAGTTCGCCGACTGCAACTGTTAGTTTGTGGCTCCTTCGAATTAGTCTTTATATTTAAGTTCTGTCGCGTAATTGTTCTTTTTCAGACCTCCGGGACAGAAATTCCTAAACTACCGCCACAGCGAGAAACGTTTGACGACGGTAACCACACGCGCCGAGAATACGCAGAAATTGCGCGCCTAAGGGAGAGCATTTCGGATTGAACTTTGTAGGGGCTTCTGCAAAAAAAAAAATGACAGACGATATAGCGTGGTTAGGCCACTTGCCATCTAGGCGCATAAAGTGCTTCACTATCGGTGTTCGCGTTCATAGCGCACGGAAGAAAGTTGATGAAGGCGACTACATTGAAAGCGCGGCGCGAGACTGGCAGGTAAATTCGCGAATTGTTCCGCTGCACTCATGACGTAGTACCGCTGGCAAACGAAAATTTTATGATAATTTCAACCACACTTAGAATAATGTCGCAGTCCGCACAACAAATGGCCCTGTCCTCATATTAGGCATAGAGGCGAACCTCCAAGGCATGCAGCCGAAAGCAATGTGCATTGGAGCTGCTCATAACTTTTGAACGAAACTGTTCTATAGCTCGTACACGTTCTTCTGAAGTGTACGTCAGTCAAGGCGGGGCTAATATTTGCTCAGTTCGATTATCTTAAAAACGGAAATGTCAGCTGGCTGTTTTAGTTACTTCAGATAAGTGAATTTAGCCTGCCGTTTCCTTGAAGCCCGTTTCTAACTTCAGTATCTAAACAGTGTCTGTTGGCGCAATCAGCCTAAAAATCTGTACGTTATTCTTCTGGCAATGCTATTGTGCAGGTATGTTGCGAAGACTGCAGCTAGAATGTTCTAAAACACATAAAAAATACACGCGTTCACGGTGACAACAAAACATTTTACTTTAACTTATGCACTAATTCATTATAACTAAAGGAGTTTATCGAGAAAAAGGCCTCTTTTGTACCTTGAGGGACACACCGTTTTATTCGCCGGAAGTCCTAAACTTAGAAGGACTCGGTTGTAGGCCAGTTGCTAGCCCATCGTGAGGAGCAAAATCGCAAAATAGGACGGGACTGAGGTAGGCCTTGTGTTCTCGCCTGCCTCAGTCCAGTCCTCTTTTGTGGTATTGCTCCTCTCGAAGACCTAAACTCTTTACCGACTTTTGCTAGACTGCTTGAAGGCTTATTTTTTCTGTTATAGCATACAATGGGCACAGAAAACAGCATTTCAAAAAAAAAACGCCTATGCAATCAAGTTTCATCCAGTGGAAGAGGATGATGGCGTGCTTTTAGATATGGTAATGCTGCTGGGCCTTCACATCACTTGGAGATCTAGAATACCAGCTAGACACGCTGATGAGAATACTAGGCCATAAAAGTCACATTTTTGAAGAATATCTTAGTTCCATCAATTAGGTGTTGAAGATATAGGAACCATTTCAACAATGGGCTTCAAGAATGGAAGCATGAATCAAGGTCATTACCCATGGTTTAAGTTAGCATCTAAAGTTGTGAAGGACTTTTCGTCCCCATGTGTTGGTGCTCTGTCATCATTTCTTCGCTTCTCTATTTGATAATAAAGAAAAACAAAGTAGTTGTGGTGCAGTGGTGTAATGCAGAGGCCAGCGAGGCTGACCTCACGCAGCCACGGATACAAAACCCACTTGCAGCCATCAACTCTTTTATTGTCGTTTTTTTATTCAAAGTGAATTTAAACAATACAGACAACGGCGAAATCGCTTTGAGCCTTAGTGCTACCCTCCGCGATGGCTAACTGGTTAGGACGCTCGGCTACTGAGCCGGAGATCCCGGGTTTGAATCCGGCCGCGGCAGCCGTGTGTCGATGGAGGCGAAACGCACAGACGGCAGTGCGCTGTGCGATGTCAGTGCACATTAAATATCCCCATGCTGTCGAACTGATTCCGGTGCCCTAGACTACGAAACCTTTCTTCCAGTTTTACCCTCCTCCCTTTCCTTTCGGCGCGGTTCAGGTGTCCACCGTGATGTGACACAATGCCTGCGCCATTGCCTTTCCTCAAAAACTAATTTTGAGTTTTCGATTTCAGTGCAAGTGCACTAATCGTGTACAGCTATGGCATGACTATGATAACGTCTGTAGAATTCGTTGATGGCAGGAATTAAGACAATGTCTAGAAGCTCGGAGGTGTCCTCTTTTTATGCGCACAATAGCCAATCGCAGGCGGTAACATAAAACTTGGAGCATTGTTGTTGGGCATCCAAGCTAGCAAACTCCCATATGCGGCGAGAATATATTTAATGCCGCGACAATATTTGAAATAGGACGCGGATATCGGCCAGGCCGATTGGTACCTGAAGAAAACGTAGCCAGCGGGAATTGATTGTGAATAAATGATGCAGAACTAATATATACTGAACATGTACACGTGATACAGGTTTGGAAATTATTATGCTTAGCTAAAATACATATTATTTGCTTTTATAGCGAAAAACGTCTCTGCCAGAAATGCATTTCGAAAATATTTCATCAATTCTACAGTAATTTGGTATTTTTGGTATTTCTACTTAAATACAAAATGAATCCTCTCTAAGTAGGGTAACAAATATTTTCAACATTCTTACAAATATGTCCAAAATACGGGTTATGCCAACTAATTATATGTATTATGCATTAAATATACCTGAAATCTATACATAAAAAATATTGCATAAAATAAAAATATATTCATTTCGACATAAAAGAGAGCTCCTAGCCAGCCTAACCGCACGATTCTGATTAAAGTCTTCAACGGAAGAATTAGCCACTAGTTAAAGCAAACTTTTTCTCCGAGTGGAATTTCTTCACTGAAAACCCAGAAAATTGCCAGCTCGTGCATTCGCAGGGCATCGGCATTTCAATTTATGCGTCTATACCCGTAGTCGATGTACCATAACCACACCACTGCGACACCGAACAGGGCAAATTTTTGGCATACATTGCCTGCTTCAGCGTACGTTCCTTTGCCACATTTGGCAAATCTGGCTTTGCCGTGAACCCACATTTGTGGCTCCTTCGAAAAAAGGAAAAACCGTGAATACAAAATTTTCAAATATTTTATTTCTTCATACTACGTCAGATCTAGTCAGCTAGTGTAGTTGCTTGTTGTGCTGAAAATCGGCATTCTTTATTGAAGAATAGCTCTCTCTCTCTTCGTCTTGATGTTCTGAGGACTTTGTTGCATTTGGACTGACGAACCACGAATGCTTATAACGCGGTGAGCGGCTAGATCGTGTCTGAGTACTCCGCACGGGAGCTCTCGTCTTGGCTTCCTTCTGTAACGCCGCCCAACAAACTGGTAACGGTATCGAGCAACCCTGCTGCTTCGGCTGTAGTTGCCCATGCTATCCAGGAAGCTGCGAAGATGTAACAAGGATTTTCAGAATAGAAGGCGTAATAACTCCTGCACTGCTTCTCTCGTTGGGTAGCAGACCGTCCATCATCAGTACCAAGCCATATCCATGTTCGAACCCAAAACAATGGCCTAAACGCTAAATAAAAACAACCATTCGATGTCGTTACTCAGCTGCGCCTTTCCAGAGTTTTCGTTTGGCACTACAAACAGGCAGTGAATCAAAAATAGTGACATGAGCGGTAGACATTTCTCTAGCCCAGTCGCATAAACAACACTACCATAATACAATGCTTGGCATTATTTTGTAGCAAATATTTTAATTTATTATTAGAAACCCCTAAAGGCCCTCATTATGAGGGTATTACATAGGCGGTGTCAAAAATTCAAAAGTCACATGGAATATCTCTCATGAGAAATTGAACAGTAAACAAAATTCAAAAATCCTCCTAAATTGCAAAGGAAGAAGAAATAAAATGTGGCGAAGCAATGGCTGGCAAAATTAATATAATGGCAACATAATGAACAGCACCACAAAAAAAACTAACGCAATGAGGTGAATAGAAAAGAACTAGAAGTAAAATTACACATCGCTTTCATTTCTAAAAAGTTCCTGAAATAATGTTGAAATCATTTCAGTTAAGATTTTAGAAGGCAGCCGCTTTCATTCAATAATAGTTTTGGGAATGAAATATTTAGCAAGAGTTGAAGCGCGGCATGTGAGCCGTTTGATCTTGAAAGGCTTTTCACAGTGTGGGAAGACTGCTGAGGGTGAGTGAAAAAATCTTCATGAAGCAACGGATGATGATAAATTTTGTGAAAAAGTGCTAAGCTAGCAATTAAAGGTGATCTAATTCAGCACGATCTCTCGATGCCGTTACGCTACTGATACATGAGTAATCTGAAAAATGAAACAAGCACTATGGTTTGGCAAGGGTTTGATGCTATCTGTGAAATAGGCTTGATCCGGGTCCGATCTGGCTGGTGTGTACTGATGTTAAGTCGAATTAAAGTAGTCTAAACAAGTTTTAGCAACTGCATCGGAGCATGTCGAAGGTGATAGTACGAGGTTAAGTCGGACTGAAGGTTAGCACATAAATTCTTGTAAGTGAAAGCCGTACCCGCTGTAGGAATAGAATGCGATATTTATATCGTAATTATGCAGTTTTTGGCTTCTTCGTCATGATATTACATGTCTGGTCGAGAGATATCACGTGACTTTGTGACGTCGTCACAACCTGCCCACGGTTGCAGGCTATACCTGGCCACCGGTTTGCGAACGCCCTGCCCACATGGGCGGTGGCAAGATGGACCACAAAAATTTGGAATTTGGGCCACCGCCAAAATTTTGGTACTGCCACACCAAAAAGTGGATCGAAGATAAATTAATGGAGGTTAGTGGTTGAATTAAGGTGGATTAGTGGGTCAGGGGAGTATAAGCTCATATTATAATCAAATGAAAGGCACTCGACATTCTAGAAGATGACTCGTGCCTAGCATTTAAAAGCAGTGGGACCGTTTACAACCGGTGTTTGGGCGGGAATATCGCAAGCAGAACATCAGACTTTTATATTAGATATTATAGAAGACAACCAAATGGCTATCGCGTTTTCTTCGTATAACTGCTGTTAGGAAGTCCCGAATATTTAGATGCTGACGAGGAGTCTACAATTTTCGTGATTTTGCATATCTGCCACTATTGTGTAGTATACTAGCATGATGCGTCTAGGGATATAAAGAAGTCATTATTTAGAGGTGCTCACAGGAGCATCTAACAAGGCTACAGACGCAGTTTACTCAGACATTTTCGTATTTATTTTTACTTATTCATTTTCACTTACTGCAGCCCCTGTGAGGATATAGCCGGAGTAGAGAATATAAGATACAATGCAAGAACATACAAAAATATAGCAACAAGAATTATCGAAATAGAGCAAGAAATGTTAGGAACATTGATTTTGAACCACAGGCAAAATTTTTTTATGTTAGGGAGCAGTTGCCATCTGGCAGTGAATTATAAAATGCATGAGAAAAAAATACGTATAAAGAGAAATACGTAGCGTGTGTGGGAGCGTCTTCGACGTGTGATCTATCAGTTTCATTTTTAGGGAAAGAAGAAAATTTTTGTCCTGTAAACTATTACTGTTATTTGCCTTACACCTCTGTAACATTCAAACTTTGAAATCTGTAGTCTTGTATGCAGTATTTGTTAGCAAGTAAGTAAACCCGTCACAGGCAGTTCTTACAGTAAATTATGCTTCACTCAGCTGCCAACGTTTGCACAGATTTTTTTGAGCAGGGGAGGGGGGTGGACAATGCCATTTAGAGAAAGAAATATATGTGGAAATGAGCTCGCGCCGCCTCTCTGTTGTTTTACTGGGCAACGCAGGAGGAAAGAGCATGCGCAAACTTTGTTGGTGTTTGCCAGGCTAAGTTACGAGGAGAGTAATTGTTCGTTCTTACAGAATCGGCTCGGTTTCGATAAAAACTTTTTTAGTATTCCTTTTAACTGAATACGAAGGAAAAAAATGAACTGAGTGGAGAATAAATACACTTTAGAGAGCACAGGCTTTCTGATGATAGGTTTAATGAGGTTTTAAGGGGTAAAGAGATTGCCATTATTAAAATAAAATTCAAATTCTTGTCTGATATCAGTGAGCGAGTGGCGGTTAACTTGATGCTTGCCGTATCACTGATATTTTTGACCTCAGGCCATCTCGGTAGAATCTTTCCATGTGCTAATTTAAGTTCCAAAGTTCGAAATGATAAGCGGCCTTATCAGATATCATTACATCACTAACGCAAACATACACGCCCTCACTGAAGATCGCTTCAGTTGGTTCAGTTATATCGAGACCATTCTAAACCCACAATCAACACTGCTCAGCCTTTGCATTGACCATTGACGACACATTATCTACTTCATTTTTTTTCACTTTTGTTCGGTGGATTCTGGTCGCTACTACTTGCAGGAAACATACCAAGCACGCCCAGCACGAAGGTTTGAAGACCGGAATTCCAGGCCATTGCACCGGAGCTGTAAACAATAAAGGATTCTCCTGTGAAGGCCTAATACACAAGCACCTTTTTGAAGCGTGAGGAAAATAGGCTCTGCTTTCGGCACAATCGAATGGCTGCGCATATCGCCGCCAGGAATTAATCTAATCTAAAGCTTTCATTGCATATGTCTCACTGCACGATTACCGTAATGCTTGGTGAACTAATGGGAAGTACATTCTAAGACTGAATGCGAACGTATAAAAAGAAATTTGAACACAAATTTTCCATACATTTTCGAAGGTTAGCGTGCACCGATGCGGGTGACTGTTCGGTAACCGATGAAAAATGCTTTTAGGAAAAGAAAATGAAAAAGTATGCAACGTCATTTTGAAGCGCAAAAACCTTTTAACCGTCAAGATAAATGTGTGTTGTATTGAGAGGCGTACCCCCCGAGCATTTAGGTGTTCAAGTCAGGTAGTTGTTTCCTCAACTCAGACAGGCTTCTCCGGTACGACAGGCTACCGCTTGTGGTATATTTGCTCGCAACCAACACTAATTGAAGCAGGGACCGTAGACAGCTTGACCTGGAAGGCCACTCTCAACCGGTTTCATAAGGGAACAGTATGGAAGCCAGGTCCTAAATGGCATTATAAGAGGCGAGATTGTGTGTGCCCTAAAGCGCCAATTTACTGAATAATCGTTGCCCAAAGTAAGCCAGAGACACAGTAATCCATTTAATCTGTCTTTGCTTATCATAACAGGTGTGAATTAGAATTTTTTCAGTCGGGCCTCCAAAATACATTGCACATTAGAAATATATATACAACTAATAAAATCTTTAGAGAATAAAATCAACTCGTCCCGCACAATTTTTCTTTGCTTCTTAGAAACGCTTGCAGCTCCTTTCTTTTTCCTCAATACATGCCGCAAACTGCGACCTCTCGTTGCTTTTCCAATGCAAGTTTGAAGTGCTTGTTTTCAGAAAATCAGTACGTTAAAGCATGTGTATTTATTCATGTTGTGCTGAACCACATGAGCTCTTATCGGAAAGAAGAAGCCAATTTCAGGGCTTCTGAAAAAAGTATATTCAGTAGAAAGATAAAGGAATGTGCGCTTAATGCTACATAAGGTAGTCCTGAAGAAGTTTTGTTGAAGTCTATGGACCGGGCGCATTTTAGGATTAAGATTCTGAGGCTAATCTTGGATCGGGCGTTTCTGGGAACCCGTTTTCGCGTATATAGGGGCGTTTTCGCGTCTAAGAATCGAGCATTCGCAGGGAATTTTTGTGATATTTTAAGCGTTATATGCGTAATGTTTGAATGTAGGACATTCATTTTTTTTTTGCAAGAACTACAAAAGTTTATAGAAGGAAAAATCTTGCGTCCAGCTTCAAGAGCCTTGAGCCTCTTCGTGTGCAAGCATTCCGCTGCATCCGTTTAGTTTTCTGCGTTGTGTGAAGCCAGAAAGAGCTGCCGGTCTACTCTGGAAGCAGTTAGGAGATTTAGCCGCATCGAGTACACAGTGCTCCCGCCCAAAAACAAAATCGTATCTCCGCACTGTCTTGAGAGACGCAGAAGTCGTGAGTAGACATGTTGCTTTAGTGCGATGTGAAATATTTCATGCTCTAAGCATCCAACTGTTATTCAATTGGATTGATATCCTTTTCAAAGAGCTTTAGCTCCTAGTACTTTAATTTGCTCGTTTCGCGTCCGTTTATCCGTCCGCTGTCACATTTCAAGATGGCGGCTATATCACGAGATCATAGCCGTCATTTTTTGCGTTGTTTTCATTAAACTTTCACGGAACACGCAATAACAAGGACAAAGAAACGCAGAATACTCGTGAGAAACTCCCAGTACACATCTAACGACAACAAGCATGCAAGAAAGTTATAAACTCACGTCACCAATTGCGAAAAATGTTTACGTTTTGTGTCTAGGCAATGAATTTGTAATTTAAAGATCCAATGAATTGGTTTTGGGAACATTCGGTTTAATCAACTACAGTCTTAATATAACGAGTTGCCTTAATATAACGAATTTTGCTTTAGGAAAGCCGCCGCGTCGAATATATGGGAGCCGAACACCCCTATCAGTCAATGAGCATGCGCAACAAAGAGCACAATGAAAACAACAGCGTTTAGAAAATAAGAAAATCCCGGTGCCGGGGGGAGAAACGAGCAAGAAGGAGACAACGTCTGCTCAAACTTAATCACTGCTAAACTGCGCTTTTTTAAAGCTTCTCCTAAATATTCAAAGCTCAGCAAATAACGCGGCTAAAACTAAGAAATAAAAGTGTTTACTAGATCGAGCAAAAGGAGGAAGGTGATGGGAGTGTACGAGGCTCCTACAAAAACCAAACATGACATTTAAAACTAACCCCAGTAACAACATGAAGGAAGGAAAATTAAAACGAGTGTGCAATGCGCACGCTAAGACAAACATGTGGAGAAAAGCGGAGCAATGGCAATGGGCAATAGGAATTAAGGATATAAATAATGAGCATGGCAAGGGAAGTAAAAGCTAGCAGAAATTATGCGAAACAAGAAGTAGGTGTAAAAACTATGTGTAGTAAAATTAAAAAGAAAAGAGAAAAGGAAACAAAAAAGGTGGAAAGACGAAGAAAATAAAAACAGGTGCGTACAAGACTTCACGCTAAAAAGGCTTAACGCTCTCTGGTCCCTCATGTAGACAATTTCTCCCTAATGTATTCTTGTAAGCGAATGTCACAACTCAGTCCGCACTGTCCAGTTACTGGTGTTCGCATATTTCTGATATCCTCACTGCAAAACGCATGTGTTTCGCTCTATTTTTAGTACAGTTGAAGTTTAAAGGAACCTGGGTCATCGTTATTCTAGCTACGTCTACTGGAGGAAAAAAAGCAAGTGAAAAGTAAGGATAGTAGATTAACATAAGGCGATTTTACGTTGTCCCTTTCGTCTGCTGGCGAGGAAAACAAATTGAGGTTTATCGCACCTCACGGTATGTTTAGTCGCTGTTTATATAATTTTCTGGGTGAGCATAATAGAATACAGATATTATTAACACTTAATTTTGCATTTTCTCATTCATTACAAGGCATTTATCAACTGTCTGCTTAAACAAATGCAAGGAAACATATCCCCGTTTTTGCTGCAGTGAGGCATATTGAACTAAAAAATAATAATATTTTGTAAGCGGTTAAGATACATTCAATTACAGGTTGCTCGAAGTTTCGATTGCCTGCTGAGAAAAATGTTCAGTTACTTTCATCGAACACATTTGTTCTTCACTACACTAACCAGGCAAATACTAACCCATGCTCTACGAAACTCCAGGAAATAAATTAAATCATATATTTACATGAAATGAATATTTCACTATAAATTTCAGAATCGTCCTTTTATGGATGGAAATATATTACTAAAGACCCGCTTTTCAGTAGCCCTGCAAAAAAAAAAACGATTCGCGAGCGCGATATCAAATGAAGACCGGCACGTAAGTTTTAACCCATGCTTTCGAAAAATTTCGATACCACGTGTGCAGCACAAACCAACGATTCGTTTGGTGCGGTGGTCGTTCTTTGCGACCACTGGTTCGCCCGCCATAGCCCTCCGGAAGTCCCCCCCCCCCCATTATGGTTTCGAGGAACAAAGGTCGTGGGTACGAATCCCTCACACGAGCCAGACTACAATGCGACTAGAAAATTTGTGCGCCGAATTGTGCCTATTTTTTGAGATATTCCGAACTCTTTGCGCCAAGCGGGTGGGCCACAATTTTTTCACCAATGGCAACCCCAAGTGGCACCAGTGTTGGCACCCGTTCAGACGGCGCATATAAGCCGAACGCCAGTGCAGATTATAGTCCGTGCGCCGTGCTGGCCCGACGACTGCGCGCGCGCGGTCACGTGGTGCGGTGTCACATTTTGCTGACCTGAGGTGTTACGGCTATGATCACGTGATTTAGCCGCCATCTTGAAAAGTGACAACAGACGGATAAACGGACGCGAAACGAGCAAATTAAAGTAGTAGGAGCTAAAGCTCTTTGAAAAGGATATCAATCCAATTGAATAACAGTTGGATGCTTAGAGCATGAAATATTTCACATCGACACTAAAGCAACATGTCGTCTCACGACTTCTGCTCTCTCAAGACAGTGCGGAGATACGATTTTGTTTTTGGGCGGGAGCACTGTGTACTCGATGCGGCTAAATCTCCTCACTGCTTCCAGAGTAGACCGGCGGCTCTTTCTGGCCTCACACAACGCAGAAAACTAAACGGATGCAGCGGAATGCTTGCACACGAAGAGGCTCAAGGCTCTTGAAGCTGGACGCAAGGTTTTTCCTTCTATAAACTTTTGTAGTTCTTGCAAAAAACATGAATGTCCTACATTCAAACATTACGCATATAACGCTTAAAATATCACAAAAATTCTCTGCGAATGCTCGATCCTTAGACGAGAAAACGCCCCTATATACGCGAAAACTGGTTTCCAGAAACGCCCGTTCCAAGATTAGCCTCAGGAATCTTAATCCTAAAATGCGCCCGGTCCATAGACTTCAACAAAACTTCTTCGGGACTACCTTATGTAGCATTAAGCGCACATTCCTTTATCTTTCTACTGAATATACCTGTTTCTGAAGCCCTGAAATTTGCCCTTATCTTTCCGATAAGAGCTCATGTGGTTCAGCACAACATTAATAAATACACATGCTTTAACGTACTGATTTTCTGAAAGCAAGCACTTCAAACTTGCATTGGAAAAGGAACGAGAGGTCGCCGTCTGCGACATGTATTGAGGAAAAAGAAAGGAGCTGCAAGCGTTTCTAAGCAACAAAGAAAAAGTGTGCGCGACGAGTTGATAACACCTGGCACCGAAACAAAAGCTATAGCAGCGCCATTACACTACTTGTACCCAGAAACATTGTTTAATAGATAAAAAAGATAAGTTGATGAACACGACATTTGTGAGCGCATCTTATTGTTCTTTTGAGGGCAAAGACACCTTGAAAAACAATGCCTACCTCAATTGCGCTCAAGAAAAGAACTAATTGTCGCTGGCACAGTTTCCGAATCTCTTGCAACGCTCACACTAGAGCGCCGTTTCGAGAATGTTCTTCAGAAATGCTGGCATTATTAAGACGAAATGCAAACCATAACTGCATGAAAAGTTTCTTATCTATACGTACTCCGTCTCCAGTATTATTAATAACCCTTTTTTTTCTTTTGGAGCAACATAAATTTCACAGCTTGTGATTATTTTCTGCTGTGCGATTGCACAAAATAAAACAACTTGCTTGTCCGCATGCTTGGACGTAGTATTGATTATTTGAAGAGAAGGCACCTGAAAGCGTGTAGCCGTTGCTTACCTACCTCTTGTACAGATCCCTCTAGCGCTTCGAGCTCCCAATGTGATGAAAAGAAATAGGTACTGTTCTGCTAATGATAAATAGTGTTGAATAACGGCAAAATAATGTGTGTCCCAGCGCTTCATGCAGGATTGCACGTAAAGAGTTTCCTTATTTTAATTAAGTCATTCTTTCTGGTAGTGAACTGAACTTTGTCGTTTCCTTTTCGTGTCCGGATGCCGCACAATTCCGCTGAAGGATTGTTCAGCTTGGTCTGTCGTTAAGACCGCAGCCCTGGTTAAAATGCCGGCAGGGCAGCATCCGGCGATGAAGGACACCAATTTCACCAAGGCTTGGAAATTTGATTACTGCCCCCAATCTCAGCATGTCACCTCGAATACTCAGCTTAAAGCTCATGTTCTGTTTAATATTCCTTCCGCGGTTCTGCAAAGTTCGAACTTTGCTTCAGTTTAGTTAAGTGCACCGACCAAACAACTGTCGCGGTTACTTCAGCTCCAAGCACGTGAGTTCATTGTCGGTAGGGCCCGTACTAACGAAAATAAAAAATAACGCGCAGTTAGCAAGCCTTTTTTGCCGGTTGCTGATTCTGCGGGCTATTATGGCAGAATGGCACCTGAAACCCTTCTCTAAATTGTTTTTTTTTGCTTTGGAATGCTACATTTTAATAATGGTTATAGCTGTCGCAAACGGTTAAAGATTGTGGAACATGACAGAGAGGAGGATTGGGAGCACAGATATGTCAGATATGATAAGGGAGCTGAACAATGGGACTGCCAGAACAATGCCATAAAGATCCTTATACAGTTTTTTTCCAAGTTATAGTATTTCAAAACTCAAGAAAGAAATGGGCTTCAAAAAACAGTTACATTGCTAACACAAAATTGGCCAAGTGTTTGCCCGCCCTGATTGATATGCACTTCGCAAGACATGACTGAACCATAGAGCCCCATCGTTTAGTTATGAGCAGCACTTAAGCACGCGGCTTTCGGCTGCACTCCACGGAGGTTCTTCTATCCCCCTAAGTTTACGATGTATTACCATGTTTCTTGCCGTAAATTGCAATATCGTGCAGAGCCGTAAAACAGGGCGGTACTGAGACGCATGAGACATAATTTTTCGAATGCTTCATGCCACAAATTACAGGATTTGAAGTAAGTCTCATGCGCAACTGAAGTGGTGTATAAGATTCCCCTCCGCTGTGGTCGATTTTATATCGGCTAAGCTGGCAGATGTTTAAACATTCGCTTGCAAGAGCATGTGCATTCCTTGAGTAGACCCGGAGGACCTGTCCTGCCCGCTTACTGTCGCAGTTGTACAGACTGATATCCTAATCTGAACTGCTCACATATCATAGGAAGAAAGGGGTAGTTGGAAAGAGAGAAATAGTCAGATAAGTGTGTCGGCCCGCCTTCTCTGTCCATTTTAGAGAAAGAATTAGCGTTTCAGTAAGTGTTTCGCTAGGTTGTTTTGTAGCGAGAGCTACATTACGGTAGCATTTCGAGCCTGCAGCGTGGTGGCGCCGTGGCGGCAACGCCACGCTGTCACGTGGTTGGTCACGTGGTGCGGAGCAGCTGCTGGCGGAGCGGCGCCGTGGCTGATCACGTGGTTCGTCACGTGGTTGGTCACGTGACCAAGTTCCCCTCGGCCAGCTGTAGCTGTCGTGTCACTCCAGGTTTAACCAGAGCTTAACCACCGCCAATTTTTTTGTTTGGTTTTGCGCAGATTAGTTGTGTCATCCTTGCTCGGTTTCCTTCCCTTCCTCGTACGGACTGTTTTCTTCTTGGTTGCATTGAACTGTTTTCTCATGTTTCTTCTTCATTTCACGATCGTTTGCCAGATCGCACGCGCGACTGATCCATATAAGCTCTGATGTTCCTGAACAAATGTTCTGTTGTCATTACCACCCTGTGCTGGCGCCTGCCTCAGTCCCATCCTGTTTTGCGGTTTTGCTCCTCAAGATTACTTGCCAACTGGCCTACAACCATGTTCTTCTAAGCAACTGCAATATTCCAGGTGTGCTCGAAGTTATCAGAAAATGCTTTTCGGATAACCGCCGCAGCCGAAATTCTGCGTATTTAAATCCCAGTGTCTCGCGCTGCGGTTTCGATGTCGTCTTCAAATTTCATCCGTGCGCAGTGGATGCAGGCCCCGAAACTGAGGTGCTGTTGCACTTAAATTGCAATTGGCCTAACTGCGCTAAATTTATCTTTATTCGTTTTACGACAGAGACTGCAATGTTCAGTCCGAAATGCTCTCCTATACAAGAGCGGTATTTTGGCGCAGTCTCAGCGCGTGTGTTCATCGTCGGCTGCATTTGTGGCTGCAGTTGTATTTAAAGGATTTCCGACCAGGAGAATACTGGCGCTGAAAGAAATACTGCAGGCAGGCACGCAGGCACGCAGGCAGGCACGCTGGCAGGCACGCTGGCAGGCACGCTGGCAGGCACGCTGGAAGGCACGCTGGCAGGCCCGCAGGAAGGAAAACAGGCAGGCAGACAGGCACGCAGCTAGGCTCGCAAGCAGGCACGCAGCAGGCAGGGAGGCAGGCAGGTAGGCAGGCAGATATGCAGCAAGGCACGCAGCCAGGCACGCAGCTAGGCTCGCAGCTGTAGGCTCGCAGGCAGGCACGCTGCAGGCAGGCAGGCAGGCAGGCAGGCAGCAAGGCACGCAGCCAGGCACGCAGCTAGGCTCGCAGGCAGGCACGCAGCAGGCAGGGAGGCAGGCAGGTAGGCAGGCAGATATGCAGCAAGGCACGCAGCCAGGCACGCAGCTAGGCTCGCAGCTGTAGGCTCGCAGGCAGGCACGCTGCAGGCAGGCAGGCAGGCAGGCAGGCAGCAAGGCACGCAGCCAGGCACGCAGCTAGGCTCGCAGGCAGGCACGCAGCCGGCAGGCGGGCAGGCGGACAGCCGGGAAGGCAGGCGGGCGGGCGGGCAGGCGGGCGGGCGGGCGGGCGGGCGGGCGGGCAGGCAGGCGGGCGGGCAGGCGGGCAGGCAGGCGGGCAGGCAGGCGGGCAGGCAGGCAGGCAGGCAGGCAGGCGGGCACGCCGCAGGCGGGCAGGCCGCAGGCAGGCAGAGCACACCTGCCTGCCTGTCCCATATAGATGCAAGTGCCGTGATTCAAAACTGGACAGACTTGCTGACGTTCTGCTCCAGCCACCGTCCCAGCGCGATCATCAGTCATGTCAGAAAGGCGTCATTTTAAACAAAATTGCAGCCCTCTTCCCGCCTAATAATGACTCGATACCCCACATTTTCTTTTCCACATTAAAACAATGTTTTTTTTTTCACGATCAAAGAAGTGTTACTATTGCAGGTGCTTATCTCGAACCCACCGCGAGACAAAATCCTTTGTCCACATCTAGTAAGTTATTGGCTGTGGCGTGAAAGTTACAAGCGGCAGCCGTTATTCAATAGTCTGTTAGTCGCATGCTGTTGCAGCTCGGCTTCCAACTTGTGGGACGTAGTATGTGTTTCAGTTAAGGCATGCGTTTTTTACTGCCGAACAAAGTGCATCACCATCACAATATGGCCAACCATATGTGTTTACCTGGAGCAAAAATTTCATTTGATCCCATAAAACGGTGGCCCGGCGTCATCGCTAGCGAAAGCACTGCGTTGGGAGGCGAAGGCATGAAGCGGAAACAGCTGTGGGTGAGGACAAGGCACACTTGTACTCCGGCAGAGCATGCTGCGTGGGTAGAGTAGCGAGAAGTTATGAAGGAAGAAAACTAGCCTGCAGCTTTGCGGGAAAGCGGATAGAAGCCAATGACACATGGCCGGTTTCTCGATAAGCTGTTTTGTGAGTTGCAAGACCATATATAAACCGGGTGTATTATAGCGGTCAATGTTCCCCGGAACGTACAAGATGGGGAATTTTCTTAGTAGACAAAGAAATCAGAACTGAGTAGAGCTGGAAAGTTATGCCTTTCACGAGCGATAAAGAGTGCAGAGTGCCATGAATGTTTTTTTTCTAAATTTGGAGCTCTGTATGGAAGCGCACTGATTTACTTTAAATCGTAAAGCAGCTGGCTCACTCCGAACGTGTGCAAGCCATATTGTGCTCCAATGTAGACGTGCTTTAAAACTTATGGATGCAAAATGTTAAAAAAGTGCCTTTCTTGTGCTGAAAAAAAATTCCTCTAATCCAATGATGGTTTTGGAGGCGGACAGGCTGCCAGCTCATATGCGTAAATGCTCATCTCGCGATTCTTTCCAAGGTCTCCTAAAGTCAGAGCACGTTGTTCCAGGTTTTTTCGTTTTCAGTCTTGCCAAGAGCCATCTTTAGTTGTAATTTGTTTTGCTCTTGATTTGAAGTAGTTGTCCCCTGTAGAACGGCGGTGGCAGACAAGCAGAATTCAAGGAAATGGGGGAGGCAAAGCAATTCGGCAAGGTATAGTGCGCCTGCGTTGTCCTAAAGGCGTCGCTGGAATCATCTACGCTACTATTGCCCAGATGCAACAAGAAAAAACCTTCTCAGCGACAGAATGAAACAGAGGAAAGCCGGTTGGTGGAAGCCGATGTAGGATCTCTCTAAAGCGCAGACATTGCGTGTTCAGGCGCGTTCAGTAATGCCTGCACTCACTTTGATTCTTGTGCCAAATAATTGCAGCACCAGCCTGCCTTCCAGGCAGCCGGTTGCAGGCAACGCACTCGAAAGCGGCGGTCCTCGCGTTAACTGGGGATTGCGTGGGTATCACGGAAGCTCACTGTTTCCGGCATTATTTCATCGCTACGGATTCTTTATATACGTATGTAAGTGCTGAGAAAAATCGTTTCCATCAAACACTTTCTCACTTTGCAAAGTGAAAATTGAAAACAATTTTTAAAACATAATGTCCGTCGGCGACCTTATCTTCCGCTAAGCTTTTACCTCAGCATTGTTAGATAAATCAAATTATGGTATTTGTTAGCTCCATTCGCTTTCAATGCAGACTATATGCTATCGATCGGTGGTATACGAATTTGTGCCCACACGACTGATAATTTACCACATTTTCTGAAGATGATGATGACTATTTTATGCACAAGGGCATCTGCAATGTGTATTTTTTCCGACTACTCTAGGTAAGGTGAGCGACTCATTTCCGAAGCATTTCACCTTAATGTAACCGAGCAGCTGGCCAGAAGAAAACTTTTACCCATTGTATCACCGATGGGTACCCGGTGGCACTGGGGATCGAACCCCACACCTACCGCATCCTTGGTGGATGCTAAAACCACCAGTCGATCGCTGCGGTCACATTTTCTGAAGAGTAATTAGAGGCATGTGCAACGAAGCGAAACATATTTGGGCACTGACTCCGTTTGCATTTGCACAAAGATCTCCACATTCTAAATGGAGAAGTAAAGTTAGACAATTTTCACGGTACGCTGCGTGAACACATGTTCTCACTACTAACAACAGAGCTATGTATCCCCCACTACGTTGAAATTTAGAGAATATTGAACAGTGTTGAAATTATAGGAATAATGTATGTGCATATACTATTACATTTGAACTGGAATTGGAAAACAAAGTTTTCCTTTAAACGCTCTTTACAGGTACAAAGTAGAGTGCAGTTTTAATGCAAACATTGGACAAGAAATGCACCCGCAACTGATAGCTTCATATAATAAGGCTATGTTGGGATTTTTAGCGACAGTGCAGACAGAAATTTGGAAGAAAAGGCAGCTGCCACAAAATTCGGCGCATACTCGAAAAAAACCGGCGCAACGCGGAAGCAATCGCACGAACAGCAAAAGTAACCACAGGGAGCGCGTGACCTTGTGTGTGCTGCTGCCCTTTCCACTCTGCCGCCTGCCTGGCGCCAAAGGAAACATGGCCGCGCGAGCCGTCGATTTTTCGAAAATGTCTGAGTAATTTTTACTCAATGTCGACGGAGAGGGCGTAGCCTTGACCGTTCTAAGTGATGCCATCTCCCCTTCGCTCTCGCGCCAGAGATTTCCCATCGCGAGAAGGACCTAGAAAGTTCTCTAAACCAGTTTCCGCGCTTGACCAATGGGGTCGCCCTCCAGACGCAGAAGGAGAAAGACGTTGTAAGTTGACACTGCGTGTACGTGCGCGCCTGCCTTGGCGCGAAGAACGAACAGAGGAGTACGCGCCTTTAAATGAGGGGCGTTGACCGCTGTCTGTCCGCCCGAGCCGCCGTTTAATCTTCAGAGAAGCACGCCCGCTCGACTCCCGGGAGAACACCACTAGCCCAGCCACGGACCAGCGAGGCATCGAGCGCCCACCTGCGGGACGGCACCGCCGTGTTCCTCAGGCCGTCGGACTGTCGCAGGGCCCGGTGAACAAACTGTGTTTTGTTTGCTATCGTATTAGTGCACTTAAGGTGCAAACATTTTGTTGTATTGTAACCTTTATCGATTGTTACTTTGCACGAGTTGAATTGTATCTGCTCGTACGAGTGATTGTGAAATCCTCTATATCGTCTCTTCGCTGTATCAACTTTGTTTTGTTTTTTGAACCTATGGCTCCGACCCATTCTCTGGCTTGCGACCGGCTAAAGCTGGTCACCAAGCGACCACCCCACTTGTCACTTGGTAGCTGGTCCTCGGCTGAGCTTGCCACGCTTAGTCGACGGCATCTCCTTTGTGACCGAGACCGCTACCCCCCCACGCTCTAAGGTGTCTGGGAGTGTACGCAAAAGTGCGCGAAGAGATAACAGCAGCATGGCCCTTAATTGATGATCCGGATTAAACGACTGTTTCAAAAGAAGCTTCTCTGCGTGCTGAAAAGAAACATCAGTGAAAAAAGTGCGACTTCAAGTAATGTGACTTTCTGCACCGGTCCCTCCGCATTGCTTCTATTCAGAGACACCATGTTATGTAGCTACCGATGATGACAAGTCATCATCATCATCATCAGCCTTACTAAACCCACTGCAGGGCAAAGGCCTCTCCCATGTCTCTCCAATTAACCCTATCCTTTGCCAGCTGCATCCACCCTTTGCCTGCAAACTTCTTAATCTCATCCGCCCACCTAACCTTCTGCCGCCCCCTGCTACGCTTACTTTCTCTTGGAATCCACTCCGTTACCCTTAAGGACCAGCGGTTATCTTGCCTTCGCATTACATGCCCTGCCCAAGCCCATTTCTTTCTCTTGATTTCGACTAGGATGTCATTAACCCGTGTTTGTTCCCTCACCCACTCTGCCCGCTTCCGATCTCTTAACGTTACACCTATCATTTTTCTTTCCATGGCTCGCTGCGTTGTCCTTAACTTAAGCTGAACTCTTTTCGTTAGCCTCCACGTTTCTGCCCCGTAGGTGAGTACCGGTAAGATTATGCTGTTGTACACTTTCCTCTTGAGGGAAATTGGTAAACTGCCACTCATGATCTGCGAGAATTTGCCATATGCGCTCCACCCCATTCTTATCCTTCTAGTTATCTCCCTCTCATTATCCGGATCAGCTGTCACTACCTGCCCTAAGTAGACGTATTCCGTCACAATTTCTAGGCTCTCGCTGCCAATTGTGAACTGTTGTTCCCTTGCTAGGCTGTTGAACATTACCTTGGTTTTCTGCATCTTAATTTTTAGACCCATCGATCTGCTCTGCCTGTCTAACTCATTGATCATGATTTGCAGTTCACCTCCTGAGTGACTCAGCAAGGCAATGTCATCAGCAAATCGCAGATTATTTAGGTATTCTCCATTTATTCGTATTCCTAACTGTTCCCAATTCAGGCCTCGAAATACCTCCTGTAAACATGCGGTGAACAGCATTGGCGAGATCGTGTCTCCTTGCCTGACGCCCTTCCTTATTGGAATTTTATTGCTGACTTTATGGAGGACTATAGTAGCTGTGCAGTTGCTATATATATCTTCCAGTATTTTGACATAAGGCTCTTCTACCCCCTGATTACGCAATGCCTGTATGACTGCTGAGGTTTCCACTGAGTCGAATGCTTTCTCGTAATCAATGAAAGCTATATATAGAGGTTGGTTATATTCTGCGCATTTCTCTATCACCTGATTGATAGTGTGAATATGATCTATTGTGGAATATCCTTTACGAAAGCCTGCCTGATCATTTGGTTGATTAAAGTCTAACGTTGCCCTGACTCTATTAGCGATTACCTTAGTAAATACTTTGTAGGCAACGGATAGTAAGCTGATCGGCCTGTAATTTTTCAAGTCCTTGGCGTCTCCCTTCTTATGAATTAATATAATGTTTGCATTCTTCCAAGCTTCTGGTACAGTCGAGGTCATAAGGCATTGCGTATACAGGGTGGCTAGTTTTTCTAGCACGATGTCCCCTCCATCCTTCAACAGATCTGCTGTTACCTGATCCTCCCCATCTGCTTTTCCCCTTTTCATTGCTTCTAAGGCTTTCTTTACTTCATCTTTCGTTACTGGCGGGATGACGCATTCCTGTGCACTGCTGTCTTTCTCATTAACGCTCTGATTACATTGGCTACTGTACAGGTCTGTGTAGAACTCTTCGGCTACGTTAACTATCTTATCCATATTGCTAATGACATTGCCCTGCTTGTCTCTTAATGCATACATATGGTTTTTACCTATGCCTAGTTTCCTGTTCACTGTTTTTAGGCTACCTCCGTTTTTTATAGCATGCTCGATTCTCTCCATATTAAACTTCCTTATGTCGGCTACCTTGCGCTTATTTATTAACTTTGATAGCTCCGTTAGTTCTATTCTATCGGTAGGGTTAGATGCCCTCATGTTTTGGCGCTTCTTAATCAGATCTTTCGTCACCTGAGATAGCTTCCCGGTATCTTTTCGAACTGTCCTACCGCCTACTTCTACTGCGCACTCCGTAATTATTGATGTCAGATTATCGTGCATTGAATGAACATCAAGATCATCTTCCTCAGTTAAAGCCGAATATCTATTTTGCAGCGCTATCCTAAACTCCTGTGCTTTCCCTCTTACGGCTAACTCGTTAATGGTCTTCTCTTCACTAGCTTCTTCCGTTCCCTCTTCAAGTCTAAGCTAATTCTAGACCTTACCATTCTGTGGTCGCTACAACGCACCTTTCCGAGGACGGCCACATCCTGAATGATGCCAGGTTTAGCGCATAGTATGAAGTCGATTTCATTTTTAATCTCACCATTGGGGCTCTTCCAGGTCCACTTCCTGTTTTCTCGTTTGACAAGTATTCTGTTTTAAGAAGTGAATCGCTGGACGAGTGCTTTAGCTTACATAATGTCGACCATTATGGCGACTCAATAAACGGGCGGTCATGCTACGAGAAAGAATAACAGATGCAACGGCTTTTACTCTTTTGTAGGAGGATTTAGGTCGACTTAGTTAAACAAAGAAAAAATCAGAAAAAGAAAGAACACAAACATGTAAAGGCTGTAAGAAATTGAAAAAGCGTGAGTTTTACTTCCAATTTAAAACCTTCTTATATGTCGGACAGCAACTTCCAGGCACTAACAAATGTCACTTCTGTTACCTCTATATCACGAATCTCGAAGAGTTAACTTGTGCAATCGCGGGAGTCTTCTAATAAACATTTGAGCATACGGTACTGCAAAATGCAACTGAACGCGGTTGCGGATGCAGTCAAATTGCTGTTAACAGAAGAATTTACATTACGGCCGTGCTCTAGGAGGAACTCATTACGGTCCGGCTTGCTTGTTCGATGCGCACATGAGCACATGATATCGATATCTCGTGCAGCATGCATTCCTTTCTTGAATGCACATTTTTTTGGCACATGTAGTAATAGTAATCTGTTTCGAAATGCTGTTACTTAAACTTTTCAACAACACTGGACGTCACTATGCGCAAGGAAAATAATTTTTAGACTAGCTTCCTGCATTTATTTTCAAATTTTGAGATAAAAATTTTTAGAGAAAAGAAATTCTCAATGATTACACCAAGATTGAGCAGGAAAAATTTTCATGCTAATTAATGTCTCCTCAGGTGATGACTACTCAGTCGCGTACACGCACAATCATAATAAACATTGACTCCTTGAAGACCACCATATACGTAATTGGGTCGCTCGAATATGCCAGGGGCAATTTGCTAGTAAAAAAATAAGGATATTTTAGACTTTGAAATTCATGATCCTTGTGGTAAAAGAAATTAACCTACATTCCCAGAGCTCCCGTTAAAAAGAAAAGCATTCATTATGAAAAAAACTCTCCGTTCTTTCCGGATGCAAGGCTTTAAATGCCGCCGCTTTTCCGGAAAATGTTGCAGGAATAATATTCAATCTTTCGTACCATCTTACATTGCCGGAGAAACCACCACTAAAACTGAATAGGTTTTATTACACAAGACGATGCCCTGACAGAAAAGGTAATGGTTATGCGAAAGGTGACAAAGATCCGAGCAGCCAGCGGGCATTGCCTTGGGGCCAAAAGGATAAATGGGGCTAGAAGTAACTGAGGAAAAAGTAAGGCAGTAACACTTTTGGGTTGCTTACTTGATATCTTGACTTTTAAGAAATATTATAATTGTCCACTTTTTTCATAGTAATAGCTGGTTTTCCAAAATTTTAATCCTTGCTCACTCGCGGTCATGCTCGTGCTCGTGCTAGTGGACAGTTCGAATTTTATTATCCTCCCTAAGTCCTCCTTAAGTCTTTGCGTTGTGCTATGTTTGATTAGGCACGCCTGAAGAATTTCGCCAGATATCAAGGTTTCGAGTCGTCTTCAAACCGCTAAAAAAAGCTTGACCAATGAAAAAAGCGGCTACCGCAATTTGTAGCTCAAATCTCGGTGGTAGCCCCTGAGCGACTTCCTTGTTTGTGAGCTGCGGTGAACATTCACAGCTGTGAGAAAATTCGGTAGTTGTGAACTCATTGTTTTCTAAGGTTACAGGCTTTCCTGTAACCTTTTCGAGCACTCTTAATGCCGATGGCATGCTCGTCCAGAGCAACGTATACATAGTGTGTCACCTGAGTGTGTAAGCAATTATAAAAAAGATGACTTTAGAGTATGAACAGCGCATTTTCTGCCATGGTACTGTCAGCGTTCTAGTATATCACAATAGAGATGAGGCGTGCCAACAAGCGGGCTCGTTAACTAGAAAGAAAATTTTGTTTTTCTAACTGTTAGTTTTAGAACTGTTATTTAATGAGAGGCTTGTAGCCCACAATAAGTAAAATCCATGTCATTTTTCACATTCACGAAAATTTTCCTCTCTTCACCGCTGTAGTGCAAGCAATTGTAGGACCGCGCATGGTCAGAACCGAAATTGTTCCAATTCAGAGTGCGCTAGCCACATCTCCCTCTGCCGCTGCGGTGGCACAGTGGTTATGGCACTCGGATGCTGACCCGAAAGACACGGGTTCAATCCCGGACACGGCGGTCGAATTTCGATGGAGGCGAAATTCTAGAGGCCCGTGTACAGTGCGATGTCAGCGCACGTTAAAGAGCCCCAGTTGCGGAGCCCTTTGATGTTGCGTCCTTCATAGCCTGAGGCGCTTGGGACGTTGAACCCCCATAAACCAAACCGAACCAAATACCTCTCCCTGCCTTCTCGGTGCTCCCAGTCAGGCGCTGAGAAAGAACGCCTGGCGAAAAAGGAGGATAAATGGAGCAGGTACAGTACTGATTTACTTTTGCAGAAAGAGCGTTGACTCACAGTCGCGTGAAAACAATTGAAAACTAACTATTCAGTATGCTGGAAACCAGGACTGAGAAATTAAAAGCTTCAAACGACATGGCGAGAACTCGTAGCGTAAGAGCTGAAATAATTGAACGCGCAAAAACCAAACTCCACATCTCTATAGAAAATGGGAAGCCAAGTGAGGAAGAAATTCATCCATGATAACTCATGAGGCAGCGCCATATTCTTTGAACGGGCATCAGGGTGTCTTAGAGCGCGAATCTGCAAAAAGAAACGCAGCAGAGAAGATGACGCGTGTGTAGCGCGTGGAACATCGGTAAAAACAATGCATAACATTTTCCTACTTTGCGGTAGTATGCATCCTAATGTCTACACAGGCACAGTTACTCTGCTTGTTTCCCTGGTGCTAAGAGAAAAGAATAGTAATGATCTAATTTGCGATAGACCTTAGCAAAAAGCGACTGGAAGACTACTGGATCACATGAGACTATCTCAAGATTAACAATTGTAGAATCTTCAAATCATTTCATATTATATGTAAAGACGAATGGCGAATTCATAAGTAATGCTCTTAAATTTTACTGACTGGCTAAAAGAATATAACGAAATAGAAGTACCAAGCATGGCCGCACTTGCCTCAACCGAGTTTTTAAAGGGCGCATCCACTCATGCATTCACCCCTGTCACCCGCATCACTACGTGACGCGTGGTACTTGACGTGGCTGGCGTAATTTAGCAGTGTAGTTTAGCCTTGTAGTTTAGCTTGCTCCCGTTTCCTGTCAGAAAATCACTTGCGCTGCTGTGGCGATGAGAATAGTGATTTGAAGATAACAAGACTAGTGCGTTTATTACTTGTGGTCAGATACACGCCTCTCAATAATCAGTTTACCATTAGTAATTTGCCAACCTGCAAGTTACCACATGTGAGTAGTAATGTGATGCATTACTGTATTGACAATGCTATGCCGAAAACAGCGCCCTTTTCGCTCAATAAGCATATTTTTTTTAAATTGCTGATAGTCTTGGGTGAATTTTTCTGGATCGAGAAAGAAACACTGGTGGTTTTCGGATTAAAAAAAATTATTTTCAGTTCACCAGATCTAAGGGTCCCATTTACCGGCTGCGCCACTATTTGAAGCCTTCTTGACCTCGAACGTGATAAACTCAAAGAAAAGAGTGTATGGCCGCACACACGTTTCGAACTCGGGGTCGCACGAAATGATCAGCTTGGTTTGCCACTGCATTTGGCCAATTTGGAAACAAAGAAATAGTTACCGAAGACCCATCTGGATAAATCGCGTTGCACAACATTTATAATAATAATAATAATAATAATAATAATAATAATAATAATAATAATAATAATAATAATAATAATAATAATAATAATAATAATAATAATAATAATAATAATAATAATAATAATAATAATTTCTTTTTGGGGGAAAGGAAATGGCGCAGTATCTGTCTCATATATCGTTGCACACCTGAGCCGCGCCGTAAGGAAAAGAATAAAGGAGAGAGTGAAAGACGAAGGGAAAAGAGAGGTGCCGTAGTGGAGGGCTCCGGAATAATTTCGACCACCTGGGGATCTTTAACGTGCACTTACATCGCACAGCACACGGGCGCCTTAGCGTTTTGCCTCCATAAAAACGCAGCCGCCGCGGTCGGGTTCGAACCCGGGAACTCCGGATCAGTAGCCGAGCGCCCTAACCATTGAGCCACTGCGGCGGGTCTGCAAAAATTTCCAATTCGAATTTCTTTCGTCTTTGAAATTCGGGCACGATTTTAAGATTCTTATTGAGTTCGGCTTGAGATTGCTTGATCTAAAACACCTCAGTTACCTCTCTGGCGGATTACGCAAATTGTGACTTGAAACACCTAACATCCTGATCAGCATGTTGGGTGCCATTGTAGATCGAATATATTGTGACGGACGAGCAGAACTATATTATATAAAGGGATGCCATTCAAATCTTTAACTGGAAGAAACTTCATTCGTCGCTGTGATTGCCTCGACACCATCCAGCTGAATGATTGTGTTCTCCATCGCGCCTTCCGCCCGCCGGTTCCCGTGCTGACACTTTGCCTACAGCCGTTTTCATTCGCTTCATCGATGCAGCTTTTCCCGCACCTCAACGCACTCAACTTCTTGCACTTCTTCATCAATTTCTTTCCTCTTTCGAGTCACACCAAGCGGCTTTGAGCCGCACGTCGTCTGCCGC